>JAQIFY010001458.1:0-14164 GCA_028533085.1 Varecia variegata | reverse complement strand
CCCCCCACCTCTGTCCGACACCCAATTGGTGTTATTCCCTAATGTGCACTTAGGTGATGATCAGGGAAACCAATTTGCTGGTGAGTACATGTGGTGCTTATTTTTCCATTCTTGGGATACTTCACTTAATAGAATGGGTTCCAACTCTCTCCAGGAGAACCAAAGAGATGCCATATCACCGTTATTTCTTACAGCTGAGTAATACTCCACGGTATACATATACCACATTTTACTAATCCAACAGAGATATATACCTTGGTCCCAGCTCCAGAGCTCCTGACTTAGTTGCTGTGAGCTGTGGCCTGGGCATCAGAATTTTTTAAAGCTTCTAGGAATGCTTTAAAGTGATATTGTGTGTGTGTGTCTGTGTCTGTGAATGTAGAACAGAGTAAGAAGATGTGAATGTGTGCCTGACAGTGAGTGATATGTGATTGTGTGTTCATGACATCATGTGTGATAGAGTAGGAGTGTGTTCATGCATGTTGTGTAAAATGAGGTTCTGGGTGTGTGTGTGCCATGGTGAGTCGTGCCTCTGTGTATGGGTAAAAGCAGTTTCTGTGCAGCCCTGTGGGAGACGAGGACATCAGACAGCTGTGGGGGACAGTCGTACCTGCAGTTTATTATGGAGATATCAGCCAGAGGGTGACTATGCCCGGCCCATTAGCAACTGGGGAGGAGTTGCTAATTGGGGAATGGGGTGGGGACAGGAGTCGGAGTAAGCGAGGCAGCACTCTGAGGATCTGGAGAGAGCCACTGAAAACCCAGTGTGGCTGTCACGTACCAACTTGGGGAGGCTGCCCTCTTGGTGCCTCTCCAGGCTTAGTGACTTGGTGGGAATGCACTGACGTGCGACGGACAGGAGGCTTGCTCTGTCTTTTAAAACTCATCTCCCAGGTCATTTTGCTTAGAGCAGTGCGTGCATCAGAATCACCTGGAGAGCTTGTGAAATCGCAGCATGCTGGTCCACATCCTCAGAGTTTCTTACTGTCTACGTCTGGGGAGAGGCCTGAGGGCCTGCATGTCTAGCAGGTACCCGGCTGATGCTACTACCGGCTGGTCCAGGGACCACATTTTGAGAACCACTGGTTTAGAAAAGTGGTTCTCAGGCTTCTCAGGTGACTGTACCTTGGTCTCACTTTGGAAGCTTAAACAACAAACAAACAACCTGGTCCTAGTCCCCACTTTGGACTACAGAATTTCAGAATCTGTAGGAGGTGTGGTCTAAGCAATGGGATTTTTCAGAACTCCCCTGGTGATTCTAATATTCAGCCAAGGCCGAAAACCCGCCTTGGCACGTAAGCTTCGTGAAGGCAGACATTTTTGCGTGTTTCTGTTTTGTTCACAAATCTGTCTCCAAATGCCCAGAACAGTTCCTGACACCCGGTATGCTCAATACACATTGCTTGAATGAATGAGTGAATGTTCCTTACCAATTACCAGCCCTCCAAGACTACAACTTAACTATTAATTCAACATTTACCTGAGGACATCCTCTAGGTAAGAAAGTGTGTTATAATACACTTTTCATGCAACTCTACATTGAAGTTCTTGAATTGTTGCCTTTTTTTGGGCGGGGGGGGGTGCTGGTAGAGGGAGGCACACAGAGGTCGAATAGCATGGGTCTTCTAGAGCCCTCAAGTTCAGAACCCTCATGTCCACATACATGGCCAAGATTGTAAACTCTCTGTCTTTTAGCTATCAGGAAAACAAACAAACAAACAAACAAAAACCCCAAACATCAAAGATGAGAGAATATGCCACTGTCAGCTCCTCAGCTCTGTCTTGCCAAGACCCCAGCCCCAGTGACGAGGACATGCTACTTCCAGGTCAGGTGTAGTCCTGAGAAGTTGGATTTGATTTGTGTCATTACTGACATCCTCGCTGTCAGGGCCCAAGCTGCCTGCTGGAATGTCTTCTTAGAGTTCAGAGCTCTTTTATCATTTCCTGTTTTGTTTATTCCTTACCAAATTCATTCATAATGAGATCTTGATGGTGCTGATTATTTGCAAAAGGAACAAATCTGTGTGTGTGATTTTTTTTCCTCTTGCTACACAAAGGCCCATTTTTTATTTTTAAATAAAAACACCTCCTTACTGTATTCATTCAGCATATATTTCTGTTGAGTGCCTATAATGTGGCAGATTATTGTGAACTAGGGATAGCACGTGAGCTAGACCTCATGGAATCACAGCCCGGGACAGTGCTGGTCGGTAAGAGTGCAATGAGGGAAATGTTTTGTATCTGCCCTGTCCAAGAGAGTGGCCACGTGCCACATGTGGCTACTGAGCGCTAGAAATTTGGCCAGTGTGACTGAAAAATGGATTTTTAAGTTTTGCTTTATTCAAATTAATTTATATTTAAATTTAAATAGCCACATGCTATTTATAGTGGCTACCCTATTTGATGACGTAGGACTAGCAAGCATCACATATCATTTAAATATATAACACTATCTCATATGTGCTTTGAAGGAGAAACACAAAATGCTTTGAGAGAATATATCAGCAGCATGTGGCCTTATCTGAGAGGATGGGAAGGCTTCCCTGAAGAAGTGACATTTAAGATCTTTCAGATTCTGCCTAGAACTTCTCCTCAGTGGGAACCTCAAAAATATCAATATGAGGGATCAGACACTGTTACATTATTGTATTTTTAAATTGCCCTTTCTTTCTCCTTTCTCTGGGAATTCTCCTACCTCCTTGATTCTTCTTTAGCCCCAAACATGCCCAGGCAAATAATCCCATAAGAGGACCCCTGAGACCTCCCACTCAAACATTTCATCACCAAATCCAGGTAAATAAAAATGAAAACTTGTGCCATGTATTTATTTACTGGTTATCATATTATAGATGCAATTTGTGCCCTGCCTTTTCACCTACCATAATGTGAATATTTTTCCATTTCATTAAAGATTCTTCCTAATCATAATTTTGATGGCTATCATAATTTTCCATCCTGTGGCCTTGTACCATAATGTTTTTCATCAATTTCCCATTTTTGGCATTTGGACATTTTCTTTTATTGCTGTTATAAAGAATGCTGTGATGAACATCTTTGTGCAGAAATCTGTGTTTTCGTTTCCAGTATTTGAATCAGGGTAGATTCTTACAGGGGAGGAGGATGATTACTGAGTTAAAGGTCATGAGGTTTTTGATTTTAAAGGTTTTTGAAATCTATTGCAAAATTGCTTTCTAGAGAGTTTGTACCAATTTACAATCCCTTCATGAATGTATGAGAATTCCAGTACATTCTGCTATTCTTTTTTTTGTAAATCATACCAAACATGTGTGTGTGTTTCTACAGAAAGTTGATAACCATTATTTGTGGTGGCTGTGTGAAGCTTGATTGCAGTGATGTGCTGTAATCATCCTCTCTCAGAAGAGGTTGCTAATTGATGCTGTTCATGCTGGGCTCTCCCTGGGTCCTGCCAAATGGAGCGCCTCCATCAAGTCACAGCTGTCTGGAATCCATCTGGCCCTTAGGGCCGTTCTATCAACTTTCCACATCCATGGGCAGCATTTCTAGGCACGTGCTTTCCTTTAATGATAATCCAAGAAGCAGGGGTTTCTTGGAGCAAAATCCAGGCCCACGTTGGCAATATTGGTCTTTGGCCAGAACAAAAGATATCTTGACTACGGCATTTTTTTTCTGTCTGATGCTTGTTGAAATGATAGAGCACTGTAATCGGAGTCAGAAGATTTGGGATGAGACCTGATTTCCCCCCCAACATTCTGTGAACATTGTATACATATAAGGACTTTTTTGGTTGCAGTAGAGAGAAACATAATTCACACTACCTAAACAACTAGAAAAAGAGAGGATGTTTCACATGATGAAGATATCAGAGGATGTTAGTTTCAGGTATGGCTGGATCCAGGGTTTCTAATAATGTTGAAGCCTTGGTCTTGCTTTCACATATCTTCATTCTGCCTATGTCTATGTTGGTTCAATTCTCAGAAGACTGTTCTCTTTTGGGGGCTCATAAAACATGCTCTCCAAATACCCTAGTACAGGGGTCAACAAACCATAGCCCATGGGGCAGATTTGGTTCATTGTCTATTTTTCTAAATAAAGTTTTATTGGAACACGACCATGGTCATTCATATATGTGTTGTCTATGGTTCCTTTTGATCTAGACCAACAGAGTTGAGTAATTGTGACAGAGACTGAATGTAGCCTGCAAAGCCCTTTCCAGAAACATTTGCTGACCCCTGCTCTAGGAGAAATGTGCTTATCCCCAGTCTCAAAAATTTCTCCAGGCTCACTTACCATGCCTAATCACTTAGTTGTTCCCAGCCATGGCCATGTTTTTGTTTCATCTCATGGTTTTTGCCTAATGTCTTGGATCCAGGGTCCTGTACTTGGGCTCTTCTATCTAGCTAAGGTTGTGGTTCTGAAATATTTTCCTTACTTCCATCTACTTTGAGAGATGGTAAGCACTGTCCTGTTCCCACTCCTGGTCACATTCCCCAGCTCTTGCCAGTCAGGAAGGAAGATCAGGCAGATCGTTTACTTGCCCAAGGGGTCTGCAGTGGTCCCCCCCAACCCCAAGCCCTGTGTTATGGTCGTGTGGCAGCTTCTGCCACACCTGAGGCAGCTTCAGGTCTGCAGGTAACACATCTGCAGGAGTCTAAATTCTTTCTATTCATGAGGCTCTTGAGTTCCTGAGAAATGGACTGTGGTGTCAGTCTTTGAATCTGATATGTGGCTTGGGAATTTCCTTAGATTAGTGATTTTCAAAACCAGTTTATGAATCAGAGAAGAGTAGGTTCCTTTTATTATTATTTAAAGTGAAGTTCCACAGGAATAATCGGTACAATATGGGTTTGAAGTGTGACTGTGTGTGTATTAGTAGTTGGAATCTCAACTGTCCTCCAATATCATTCCTCTTTCCCAGAAGTTCCCCCAACCATATCCCCAACCTTAACCCTAACCTGGCTCTATCATTAACTCTAACCTTAAGCCTAATATTAATCCCAATCTAATCTAACATAACCTTAACTCTAACCTTAAGCCTAATATTAATCCCAATCTAATCTAACATAACCTTAACCCTAACCTAGCTCTACCCTTAACTCTAACCTTAACCCTAATATTAATCCTAATCTAATCTAACATAACCTTGACCCTAACCCTAAACTCTAAACCCTAAAGATACCATTTCTCCCTCAATTTTAGACCATTTGTAGAGCCCTCACGTGGAGGAGAAGTGTCCATTTGGGGCCATGTCAGAAGGGAATTTTATCCCTTTGAATCTCAACTGACACTTGGAGTTCTACCTGGCTTAATTCATGATCCTCTGACATCTGGGGTCAACAAAATCTGTGTAAATGGAAACTGTAGGAAATGAAAAAATGTATTTTGGAAGATAGAGGAAAGGAGAGAAAAGGACAGGAGGGTGAAAAGAAAGATTGGGGAATAATCAGAGAGTTAATAGGTCCCACTCATGAATCTCATGCTGCAGTTGTTCCCTCTTTCTGGAATGGCTTCACTCTTTTCATCTGCCTGAGTAGATCCTGCCTGTCCATAAAGACCTTGCTCAGCGACCATCTTCCCTCCGTCTTCCTCTGATCTCCCGCCACGCTCCTTCTCTTGCCTATGCAAACATCAGTCAGAGTTCTCCTTCCTTTATCCAGCAAATGTGTCAGGCTCTGCTCTGTGGCAAGTGCTGTGCTAGATGGCGAGGAAGAGTGTGATGTATGTTCTCAGCCCCAAGTAGTTGAGGAAACAGATAAACTACCCAACTGCGCTGTGATAGGGGAGGCTCATTGGGCTGTTGGCTTGTGGAGGAAGGAAGCTCCCCCAGCCTGGGGCTGAGTGTTCTAGGAGGGCCAAGGGTGTCATGGAAGAAGCGAAGGTTGAAAGAGCTTGAAACCTGGAAGGTATGAAAGCAGTTTGGGAAGGTTTAGTCTGTGGAGAGAGTAAGGCAGGAGCCAGGTCATAAAGGGTTTTGCCAGCCGTGTTAAGGCATTTGGATTCTGTCTTTAACACTGTGAGGAAACCATTGAAAGTTTTAAGCAGGGGATTCACATAAATGGATCTGTATTTTCGCTGTATTTTTAAATTTCATTTTTGTCTCCTATGTAGTAATAATATCAGCAACGTTGCTGAAGAATGTCACAAGATAGATACTTGGTTAAACTCTTTGAATAGATTATCTTAGTGAAGGCTTGCTACTATCTTATAAGGTTGGTACTACTATATAAACTTTTATTTCATCATGCAGAGATTCAGAGAGATTAAATTACTTGCTAAAAGTCATGCATTTAACCATTAGGATAATTCTGCACTTCATAATTATCCAAAAATTAAGATATTCGTAGTCACTACTTGAGAGAACTCAGAGCGCACTTGCTTATATGATCTTGTTCATCTACTTGATATTCTTATAACCCTTGAAAAGGCTTCATTTCCATCTCATCAATGTTGATGTCAAGGAAGCGATTTTGCCGGGTCCTCCCAGGCCTGGTCTCAGGCCACCTGGAAACTAGGATCTTGAGGATTGACGCTGTGTTTTGTTAGTCTTCGTGGCGTTGGTTCCACAGCACACAAGCATCTGGCTATGGGGGCTGTGAGCTCGCGGATGTATCATTCCCCCCACAGAGACTCAAGAGTAAGGTTCCCATCTCTTCTTGGGGGAGAAGAGGGCTGGGCGATGAGTAGAGATAGGGGGATCCCGGCGCCCGTGTCCACCGGCATGGTCGGTGTCACTGCTCTAATCAGGAAAAGCACGTCTGATGTGGTTGGAGGAACAGAGCACCTTAGGTTCGGACGTGTGACTCCCAGTCACCTACGAGCTGTAGTTGCTGCCTTCTGGAGATCCTATTCTTTCTACTTTTAATTCCTTCTTCTGTTCTCCTTCCTCCTTCCTTTTTGTTTCTTCTTCCCCTGTCCTGTTCACCCGCATCATCATCACCATCCACAAACATGTCACATCACGATACTTCGCATCGTGGTCTTATCACCGCGTCGTTATCTTTGTCGTTGTCATTATCATCATCACCATCATGGTCATCGTCATCACCACTGCTGCCACCATCACCACCACCTCAACATCAGCACATCGTTGTCTCGTCTTGGTTTTGTCTTTGCCTCCTGTCTCTGTTGTCATTGTCGTCATTGTCATTAGCATCATCATCGCTCCCTTTCACTGAGTGCTTTCTCTGTGCCCGGCACTTTACGTATGTCATTGCGCATCATGTACAAAATTAACTGTTGCGTGTGATTGTCCCTATTTTGTAGATGACAGACCCGCGTCTCAGAGAGGTGAAGCAGTTTGCTCAAGGTCACAAACCAATCACCAATATTAACAATGTCTGTTCTATAAAATTAAGATTCATCCCATAGGCACCAGGGGTTTCAGTTTATTTTTAGGAATGAAGGAAATTGCAAAATTGAGCTCTTATGCTCTGTTAACTGAGGGTTGCTAGGAATTCAGCGAAAGAGATTTAGGGTTATTATTCTCTAGTGACAGTTTTTCCCTGCTTCAAAAGAGCTGCCCTTCTTTTGACTAATTGTTAAATTTATGTTTATGATTATTATTTCTAAGGGGAAATTTAGAGTAGGACTGTTTTAGGTAATAAATCAGAGCTATGATTCAGACAAGGATTTGCCTGATTCCAGAACCTAGATTTTTGCCACGGTGCTGACTTCCCTTGGTGATTGTGCCCAAAAGTAAGCCCTCTGATCTCCAAGCCCATGGTTACCTATCTCACCTTGTTTGGCTCACTGGAGGATTAACATACTTTATGGTGACAATTACCTTTGGGGAAACCTGCCTGAATTGATGGCATTATCTTCTACCTCCACCCCACATCAGTGCAAATGTATTTCTCTCTGTCTTTCTTAACAACCACCCAGCTCTTTTTAGGAGATAGTGTAATAGG
This sequence comes from Varecia variegata, assembly GCA_028533085.1. Lineage (NCBI taxonomy): Eukaryota > Metazoa > Chordata > Mammalia > Primates > Lemuridae > Varecia > Varecia variegata. The sequence goes on along the minus strand of JAQIFY010001458.1, from coordinate 6,278 downwards.
GTGGAAAGACAGATGGGTCTTCAAGTCTAGGCTCTAATACTTACCGGCTATGTGACTTGGGACAATTTTCCTCCTTCATCTTGAGTTTCTTCATTCTTTGTTTACATAATAGAAATAACACCAGATACTTCATAGAGATGCTACAAAATTTAAATGAGATAATCCATGTAAACTGTGTGACATGTATTAGATGCCAATAAATGTTAATAATAATTCATCTAAGTAAACTCATCCTTCCCTTTTCCCTGCAGTACCCTGCTAAATGGCTAGTTGAAATCTTTAATCTGTAGGCCAGGGAGAGATGAAGCTGATGGATTTGAGCTAGCTCAGCCTATGACTAGCAGAGGGTTCCTCAGCAAGTGTAGCTAGGAATTGTTTTTCCCATTCCTGACGTTCCTAAATGTCAGCTGTTCACTCATCCTATTCTTTGAGCCCCGCTGCCTCCCACAAATAAAGATCCATTCGCACAACAACATTATTGAGTTAAGCAGAATTTCCTAAAAATGTTGTACAGGAGACAGAGGAGTGGGTTTATATCACATTGCCCATAGGAAGCAACTTAAAACATCCCCATTTCTTTTATTACTCCATCACCCCTGTGTCTTTCTCCCCTGACACCCAATGTGATGCCCTGTATCCTCTCTTCTCTATTATCAGAGCAATTCATCTGCACCCCAAACTTGCAAATTCCACTCACAACAGTGCTTGGCAAAATAAAAGAATCCGAGGTTAATTGTAACCACCTTTATTCAACGTTCTCTCATGTTCTTCTGTTGCGACTTGTGCATGACTTTTGGGGCTTCGTGTTCTACTCCAGTTAATCAGAGTGTTTCCTAAAAAAAATGCAGTGCTCTCTCCATGAGAAGTTACCATGCCAGTGGGGAAGTGGGTATAATCTTGCTCCACCTCATTGCATATAAAATGAAGGTGTTGGTGGATTCCAGACAGCTTCATCGTTTAAGTCTATTTATACTCAGGAAATTACGGGCTTTGGGTTCTATTTGAGAAGAGAAATCCCATGCTGGTTTCAATATTTGTTTAAAGATAAGTCTTCAAATGACACCCTCCCGGGCTTGAATGTAAAGTCATTAGAAGTGGAACTCTATATCCGTTATTTCTATGTAGTGTCCCTGTCTAGTCTTATGCCATGTAGCCATATACAATTACACTTTGGCATTTAGTCCCATCTGTGACCTTAGTTTTACTTTTTTCTCCCTGATCCATTTTATGCCTTATCATTAATTAATTAATAAACTAATTACATGCATATTTATAGGGCACCATCTATGTGTGATGTACTGCGTTAGGTACTGCAAATATGGAAGAGAAAGGTAGATATAATCCCTTGCTTTATAGTCATATGTGTATGTGTATATATATTAATCAAATAGTCACACCCAGTAAAATAAGGATAAAATTGTGGTGTGTGCAATGAAGGAAAAGCCTGTACCAGGAAACCTATCTAGTTGGAGATGTCAGCTGGGAGTTTCCTGACTCTCTTGCCTCTGTCCCTTGCTTTGAACCCTGACCTTTCTCTCTAGGCTTAAATGTTCTGTTATTTAGAAGGTCACGGTAGCCTCATTATGTGTTCTAGAGGTGGGATAGAAAGACACATACAGAGATGGATGCAAATAATGAAAGTGGCAAGTTCAGGAGTACTAAAGAAAGTACCTGCCCTGGAGGTAATCAAGGAGAGCTTCCTAGAGGAAGGAATACCGGGCGAAGTTTTGAAGGACAAATTAGGAGCTAGCCAGGTACCACAGGGGTGTGGAGGAAGAGTGGTCCAGGCAGAGAACACCATGTGAGCAAAGGTTGAGCAAAGAGAAACATTTGCTTTGTAAGGGTGTGTGTGTGTGTGTGTGTGTGTGTGTGTGTGTTTGCATGTAACTGCAGGAGATTTCACACATTGAGAGCATCAAGTGATGAGCAATGAAGCTGAGAGGGCAGCATCAGCCTCTGGTCAGAGCTGAGTCACAACACAGAACATAACAATGATAGAATTCTATGAAGAAAGTGGGACCGACAGCCTGCGCCACCCTAGACACTCATCTGCTTCATCCCAGACACTTCTTTAAACACACACACACACACACACACACACACACACACACACGACTGTAAAGGCAGGGATTGTGTCTACTTTTCTTCCCCATATTTCTAGTCCCATATTTCCAGACACTTCGTTAAGCTCTTATTTGTTGAGACCTATTTTCTCATGGCTTTTTTTCCAAACATCTCTCAGTGCTTAGCCAGGTAATATGTCCCTTCTGTGACAGTAACAAGGATGTGCATCCTGGGAGAGACTTCCCAGAGTGGTCAGAATTACTCCAGGGGGTGAGACAATGGCGGAAGTGTAAATCACATAAGAAATATTGAACTTTGGGAGCCAGCAAACAATAATATGCCACTTTATTCCACTCCTGCCGGAGGTTTATATATGTTACTGTCACTTTTATACTGTTCTCCACCACTGGTAATTTTCTCTCCATCTAATTTTTATTTCCCAAGGGTCTACCAAGGTTAAAAGTGCTGGAAAACCAATGACTATTCTTTTGCCAAGGGATAGTAAATTAAATTAACCATTGCTGGTGGCCAGCTCTGGTCAGAACTATTTATATGTAAATAGGTAAAAATCCCTCAAGGCATTGCTGCAATCATTAGTTGTTCATTCCAGATGTTGACCATAATATGAGAGGTCATGAACAAAAAACTCTGGGAAGGGGGGAAGAATTAGCTTCCGTTCAGCCTGATCTTTTCTTGCACAGGCTCGCTTTCTGTAGCTCAAGCATCAGCTAGTCCATGGTGAAACCTTTAATGCCAGCTTAATGAGTAAAGAGGATGGAGACATTTTTAGTCCCAGACTAGCAATGAAAATAGTAATGGAAGGGTTAAACCCTAGTCCGTAGGGTAGGAGGCATTGGCTGACGTCTTGTCCAGGTTTACAGGTTCTGTCCAATCAGTGTATGTGTAATTTGCATACTGCTTCCTGAATGGCCAGCATCAATTATATCAACAACAGACTCTGCCTTCCTGATGCCCTTGGGATTCCAGGTGTTTCTAATGACTTTTCCAGAGAGGAGACGCTCCTTTGAGGAACATTTATACCCGCTGAGGGATACCATGTTTGTGGAAAATACAGTAGTTCAGTATTCCAATGTGGTGCCTTTAGTTGGATTTTCAATGTCAGAGGATTACGGAGGATTGATTCAAAGTAGCGAGTTTCAGGCCTTGAGTCCATTCTCCCCAGTTCTCTTCTTTCCACCGCTATTCCAAAGAAACTCAACTCTGGCATTCCTTTTCCAGCAACTCCCACTCATGTTGTCCTTTACTGTATACAACCAAATGGTTTCTGGGCTGCCTTTGTAATTTACAGCCTGTTTACATGCTCTTGAGCCCTGTGTGGCTGTTAAGCCCCTCAAGACAGGGAACTTGTCTCATTATGCCCAATGGCTTGGCCATTCCTTGGTAAACAGGGTAAAAGATAGTGAATCTCACATCGAATAAAAGGGATAAGGATTTGTTAAGCTCATATAAAAATGAGTTTATTAGGGGAAATATTTTTCCACAGACATCCTGAATCATTTCAGAAAGAGAATTATGGCTGAGGAGCAAGCCCTGTTTTGTCATTGTCTGCCCAGAGAGAGAATCTCTCCTTGGGCTAAACCACCTTTTTCCTTCACCAGAACAGCAAGAAAGGAACTTAAGAGAACATTCCCCAAAGCAAAATTTCTGCCAAAATTGCTTTTTAAACATTGAGTCAATATCATTTAATTGTATATTCTTCTGTACAAATCACACAAACCAGCCAGATACATATGCACATAACTTTATTCATATAGGCAGTTTCAGAGTGTTTATCTCTATGCTAGAGAAATTGGTATAAACGAACTATGGCGATATCTTCCTTTAAATGGTGCATGCATGCTAGGCTGCAGGGTTCATAAATTAGCTTTTTGGAGAGTTCAATCACAATCAAATATGCTTAATATTCACATATTGTAATTTGAACATTAAAGATCTTGAACAAAGATCACGATCTTGGAAGGTATTAAATTAAAAAAAAAAAAAACTCCCCCAGAATTGCATTTATTAGCTCCTGATTTCTGATTTATGTTTCATTAGCCTGTGGTGATAAGTATGAAACCGTATAAAAGAAAAGCACGAATCCCCATTTTGGAACATTAAATCCAGATTTTTGATGATAACCTATTTTTGTGCTGCTATTAGGGGAGCGCCAGCTTGTACCCACATCCAGTTATTAATCTGTGAAATGTTTTCTCTCTGGTGCACTTAACCATTGCTGACTAAGTGGGTTATTAAATGGGAGTGAGAAATGAATCAATCAAATATATTCAAATGCTCGGTCTCCAGCATTGTTCTTTGACTTCATTATTTAGGCATTAAATTCCATGCAACACCGGATGTAATTGTCAATACAGAGGGACTTGATTTGTGGGACATGAGTTCTCTTTGGCAATTACAGTTTTAGGTTTACAAGCACACCAGAAATCCTTGCAACATGATAACACCATTAGCATGGCTTCCGTAATCACATCTTTCAGTGGGATCACAGCTGTACTGGGGAGCTGACATTTTCATTAGAGAATAGAGCTGGCCTTTGCAGTAACACATGGAAGCATTTGCATGCCTGGTCACCAGTTACACAAAGTGCTTTGGTGTAGAAGGTTTATCCTCAGCACCATAAGGCAACTCTGCTACTCTATTTACTCAGCTCAGTCAGAAAGAAATGTGTGATCACCATGTACCATGTGAAGAGCCAGACTACCTGTGTTTGAATGCTGACTTCACTACTTCCCAGCTGTGTGACCTTGGGCAAGTTAGTTAACCTCTCTGTGCCTCAGTTTTCTCATCTGAAAATGGGGATGATGATAATAATAATATTAATAGCATTGTCTTAGTTTGGGTTTGTTCAGAAGCAGACACTGAGACAAGGATTTGGGTGCAAGTAATTTATTTGGAGGGTTCAAAGATGATGAATAGGGGAGTAGGGAAGTGAGACAGGGAAGAGAAGGAGGGCAAAAGGGTGTGTTATTAAGCCAGTTGCCGCAGAGGGAACACAGAGGGGCTCACTCTGGGTAACTCTGGTAGACAGGGCATAATGTAGAGCTCAGAGCCATCCCTCAGGAGGGATGAGTGAGCTGGGGTACTGGTCATCTGTGGAAGGATGTCCCCAGGGCAGGGGAGCACAGCATGCTGCCCCAGAGAGTAAAGCAAGATTCAGCAGCCCAGGAAAGCCCTGGCAAAGAAACACAGGTGCTGGGACTCAGGCCTGTGTGCCCTGCAGTGACGAGGGTGAGGGCACCCGTGGTGTCTGCTCTGAGCACCTACCTCCTGGGGTCACTTTGAGGGCTCAGTGAGTGGACCTTTATAAGGCACTCAAAGCAGAGTCAGGCTTTAATAAGTCAATGTAAGTGTCTACTGCCAGCTACCTCATGGGGTTGGCGTGGGGATAGAACAAGATTGTGTAAGTCAAGTCCAGATCAGCACAGTGCCTGGCCTAGATGAAATGCTCAGCAAATGTGTGTGTTAAACAAAATCCCTACCCTTTATCGATCTCTGACTATTATTGCCATTATTTTTTATTCTCTTATTTAATCCTCTCTGCTAGCCCTTGCAGCCCAGTTCTCGCATCACTGTTGGTTGAGGTCACAGGACTTAAGCTAATGGTCAGAGCATAGCCTTGGTGTCACGGCACTCGAGGCACCGTGGTTGGAACCTGGCCTTTTCTGCTTCCCAGCTGTGACACCTCTGGCCAAGGTGCTGAATTCCCCTGATCCTTAGTTTCCTCATCCATGCAATGGGGGGAGCAAAAGTGCTTTCTCAAAGGAATGCCGTGGGGGTTGAATAAGACGATGCTTGTGAAGACCTGCACAGTGCCTAACAAGTAGTCACAGTCACAGTAAGTGACAGATTCAAGATTTGAACCCAGGTATGTCTGACCGTACCATTCCCCATTGCTTCTGACGGGATTACCTGAAAGCGATACTTTCGAAGGTGTGGGGGACAGCTTCTAATAGGGCTTCCAAGGGTCCCTACTTCCTAGTACTCAGCCCCTGTGCAGTCCCCTCTCCTTGAACGGGAGCTGGACCCAGTGTCTTACTTCTGATCAACAGAACAGGGCAAAAGGGATGGGATGTCACTCCCAACATTAGGTTTCAAAAACACCGTGACTTCCATCTTGCCAGCGCTCTTCCTCACCTGCTCGCTCTGATGGAAGCCGATTGCTCTGTTGCGAGCTGTCCAATGGAGAAGCCCAC
>JAQIFY010001457.1:0-14165 GCA_028533085.1 Varecia variegata | reverse complement strand
AAAGTCATTCTATAATAAAGATACTTGCACTCGAATGTTTATAGCAGCACAATTCACAATTGCTAAAATGTGGAAACAACCCAAATGTCCATCACTTCATGAATGGATTAGTAAATTGTGGTATCTGTATACCATGGAGTATTACTCAGCTATAAGAAATAACGATGATACGACATCTCTTTGGTTCTCCTGGAGAGAGTTAGAACCCATTCTATTAAGTGAAGTATCCCAAGAATGGAAAAATAAGCATCACATTTACTCACCAGAAAATTGGTTTCCCTGATTATCACCTGGGTGCACATTTGGGAATGACACCAATTGGGTATCGGACAGAGGTGGGGGGAGGGGATGGGTGTATACCTACATGATGAGTGCGATGTGCACTGTCTGGGGAATGGGCACGCTTGAAGCTCAGACTCTGGGGTTGGGAGGGGCATGGGCAATATATTTAACCAGAACTGTTGTTCCCCCATAATAAGCTATAATAAATAAAAATAAATAAATAAAAGAGGAAAAAAATAAAAAAATAAAAGGTAAGAATCATATTATTATGTCAATAGATACAGAGAAAGTATTTGATGAAATGCCATATCTTTTCATTAACAACAACAGCAAAAAGACACTAAACAAATATGAATATAAAGAAACTTCCTCAATCTGACAAAGGACCAAACCCCAAACATAACATCATATCTAACAATGAAAGAATGACAGCTTTCTCCCTAAAAACAAGAAAAAATAGGGATGTTAACATTTTATTCAAAATTATACAAAAAATCATAGCCAGAAATAATTTAATAAGAAAGTCTAGGGCTCCATATTGTAAAAGAATAATTACAAATATCTTTACTTGTATATGACATGAGCTTGTATACAGAAAATACTCAGAAATCCCCCCAAAAATTAAAACTAATAAAGAAGTTTATCAAGGTTGCAGAAAACAATATAGAAAAATCAATTGTATTTTTACAAACTTACAGACAACAATCAAAAATAAAATTAAGAAATAATCCCATATCATAAAGTAGAATAAAATAATTAAAAATAAAATTAACAATTCAAGTACAAGACTGACACACTGAAAGTTACAAAACATCATTGAAAGAAATTAAAGACATAAACAAATAGAAAGATATCTCATGTTTATGGATGAGCAGATTTAATATTAGACAGATATCAATACTCCTCCAATTGATATACAGATTTAACATAACCTGTATCAAAATTCAAGCTGGATTTTTTGCAGGAAGTGACAAGCTGATCCTAACATCCATATGAAAATGTGTGGGACCCAGAAGTGTCAAAAGAATCTTGAAATAAATGAACATATTTGGAGGATTCATACTTCCTAATTTTAAAAGTTACTACAAAATTATAGTAATCAAGATGTTGTAGTACTGTTATGAGGAAGTTAGATAGAGATACAGTTATACATATACATATGTAATCAAATGGTATTTGGAGTCTTCAAATAAAGTCTTACTTTTATAACAAATTGATTTTCAATAACAATGTCACAATAATTAAGTGGGGGAAAATAGAATATTCAACAAATGATACTGTGACAACTGAAAATTCACTTGCATCTTCTTGACCATGAATTAGGTAATGACTTATTAGATATGACCCTAAAAGTATAAGCAACAAGAGATAAATAAATAAGACATCATAAATATTAAAAACATGTTTGCTTCTAAGAAAATCAAGTAAATGAAAAGGCAACACACAGAATGAAAGAAAATATTTGTAAATGATACATTTGATAAAGGTATAGTATCCAGAATATATTAAACAAACTCTTACAATGCAACGCTAAAAAGACAAAAAGTAACCAATTCAAAATGAGGAAAGGATTTAGACATTTCTCTGAAGAAATTATCAATAAGCATATGAAAATATGCTCCACATTATTAGCCAATAAAGAAATGCGAATCAAGACCTTCATACGTACTAGGATGGCTATAATAAAAAAATGTACATTAGTAAGTGTTGATGAGGATGCTGAGAAATTGAAATCATCTTTCACTGCTGGTATGAATATAAGATTATTCAGCCATGGTGGAAAACAGTTTGGCAGTTTCTCAAAAAGTTACACATATAGTTATCATGTAACATAATAATTTCACTCCCCGATATATACCCCAAAATAAAATTAGAAAAACTATATTGGTTGAAAAATGATTAGTTTTTCTAATTTAAGGGGAGAGTAAAGTAGTTTTATTTTTTGCTCCCCTAGATTACTTGACTTTGATACAGAAACACAGGTTCACAGAATAAAGACAAAGTAAGCTTTAAAACTGTTGCTCATATTTTTTCAAGACCAAGTAGGTAAGAGTCCTAGCTCAAAGATTATTACCTCTGCAGTACATCGTACATATTGTAGAGGATTGAGATGTGTTTTCTTATCAAGTACTCGGTGTTTTCTTTTTTGGTCAAAGGAGAGCCAGCACATCTGTTAGCAGATATTGACATTTATATTAGCAGCAGCACAAGGCTGTCTTATTGCCTAAGAGTAAAGCAGACAGTATGCCACTGTGCCACTAATATCCCAACTTCTTACAAAGTAGGTTGAATGTAGTCCTCTTGATGGGCATGAAAAAGAAAGAGAAAGCAAAAGCAGACAAATTATTTTGATTATGACATGGTGTTAAGGTTTATAATTCCTAAGCACATTCTGATGGCTTGATGTTCAAGGATTGGGGCAGCATAGGCAAAATTATGTCACCAATTCTCTAAACACTCAGAGGTAGATTCCAACCATATACTTAAATTTTAAACATAGCATTGTACCATAAACTCAAACTGTTTGATTAGAATCAGTTGCATTTGCCAATTTTATATCTAAGGAGTAGATAACATAAATACTCTAGGAAGCCATCTAATGACCAAAGAGTGAAAGTTTTGACTCCATTGTTTTGTTTGTATGGTTGACCTATAGGGGCCTTGACTCAAAAGCAGGGATTTTTCTCAGAAGTCCCTTACCATGAATTTACAGTAAGGGGACCCAGATGGGGTGTGAGAGGGAGGGTGTCCTTAGGGTTACTAATGAATAAATTAAGGGTTATTAATATCTGTCCTTAGGGTTATTAATGAAAATTTAGGTTTATAAAATAAATCCTATAGTTAATTTTAAATCCCATGATCCTATTTTCCCCATCTGATCTTTTGAATCATTTAATAACAAAATATCCCTTAAATTTAAAATCTCAGATTCTGATAAAGAAATAGATATATATTATTTAGGAGAGTTAGAAAATGTGAAAATAAGTGGATTCATGGTAAGAAAAATAGAAAGATCTGAAATGTGATTGCAAGTCTGAAATATGAAGGCCCATTAGGAAAATCACATGCCCAGAACCCCCTCTTTTATATAGACAGCACATAATATATTTGATATTATTGTACATGGAGAATAGCATTAGATATGACGATTATTCAAGAAATCTCAGCCCAGAAACTCTGGAACAAGGCTTAGTGACCTGAAGCATACAGGTTATTTACTACCTTTACTACTGGCTATATAATTTCAATAATTGAACTGAATGGATAAACAAACATTACCATTCAGGTGCAAAGCCCTAAAGAAATGGTAGAAAGGCTATTAAATTATGATTTATGAAGTCAGCTTTTGTTCAACCAAGTGATTAGAATTTAATAAGTTGGCCTAGTTAACTCTGATTTGGACACAACCAGTCAAAAGAAAAAAAAACATTCTATGAGAAATAAGCTTATGAGAATATTCATGTCTCATATGCTAATAGGCCATTTATTCAGTTATCATCAAACAATTTTTCAAATTTCAGTAATAGGCACTTCAGGGAATATAAATGGCATAAAATCTTGGCCCTTCCCTCAAGTAGCTTATTTAGTCTAGTAGGTCACTTGGGTTTATACATAAAAACCTACATTACAGGGCATGATAGAGGCATGAATACAATACTGTAGAAGTAAGATCTGGACAAAAATACTCTCAACTGGGAAATTGAAGAAGGCTTCAAAAAAAGTACAATAGTACTTTATTGGGCTTTGATGGTGTGTAGTGTTTGGATATAAAAGAGGTGAGAGCTGCATAAAACTGTACATGGAACAGAAGGTTAATCACTTTGATTAAAGTCTGTTAAGAAGAGTAGAGGTAAATAAGGCTGGATTTAGAAAATATGCTACCATATAATAAAGAAAGAGACATAATCTCTGAAGGGTGAATATGGCAATATGTGGTTAACAGTTTTAATTGGATTCAATTCACCAGATATTTGCAAAGTGCCTAATATGCACTAGACATAAATAATTAGGGTGTAGAAATACTTGAGGCAAGGAGGATAAATAAATAGACAATTGTAATCGTCAAGATGCATAGTCATGACGATTGCATGATGCACCGTCATTCCACCCAGAATGAGGGTGGAAATTAGAGAAGTCAAAGGTAACAATAGGAGGTACCTCATGTGTCCTGTGCAATTCTGCTTCCTCTGTTGCTAGAATAGTGCTGGATATAAGGTCTTCAATAAATACTTGTAAATAAGTAAATAAATCAACAAATAAAAAAGGAAATAAAACATGGAAGTTTGTGTCTGGGTGATTAGGGTAACAGAGGCTCTATCAATAAAAATTGGAAAAGAAACTCATTTAAATGAAATAAAAAAAAAGTTATGGACAAGGTACCTTCTCAAGAGACACTTTTGATGAAAATTGTAATGCTTTGCCCACTCACCAAGGGCTCATGACATCCTGTACTCAAGATTTAGACAAACATTAAATGTTTTGTCATTGCCTTGGATCTGCAACAAACAACAAATGATTCAAGATAAAAATAAAAACTATCTCTTCACATAGAAATAGGTATGTGCCAAAAGCAAGGCTGGTCATTGTTAATGAGGAGGCCAGTTAGCGAGAAGTAATTACGCTATAAATCAGAGGAAATGTGAGGCCGCATTGAAGATCGATTTATGAATAAAAATTAAATTTAGCAACAACAAAATCAACAATAACCAAGGAAAACCTAACTACGTGCTAATCAAGAGACAAGAGAACCATATGTTTTGCTTCCCCATGGGCCCCATCGCAGGACATTGCTGAATACAAGAATCAGGTTAGAGCACCAGAAGGCCAATATACTTTCTTTGACTCTCTCAGATGTCTGTCTTTATTAAAGTATCATTTCTAAGAATAAATGTGTAATATTAATAGTACAATAGGGGCTAGGTTAGTTTACACACAAACAAGTAAAATTTTTCAATATTTTGAATGAAACAGAAGTTTCATTCCAAATCCATTCATTTTACTGTTCAAAGCCCGTGACAATGTGTATTGATTATCTTACTACCCAATCTTAAATGAGATATGAGTTTCCATCAATACTTTAGTCAGTTATTTTTACTCTTTATTGAATTTATCATGTATTTATCTAGTAATAGGGCAAAAGAAGCTGAGGGAGGAAGAAATTAATGAATGGTCACTGATTTGCAAAATTTTAAGGTTTCTGTATATTTCAACCATGTCAAAATAAATTTTAGAATTTGCTTCTGGGATACCCAAGACAATAGATAATGAGTAGGATACTTTTGTTCTCTTCAGATTGGAAGAAGAATGTAAAATGAAGGGCAGAATAACTCTTCATAAAATAAACCCTAGCCCTTAGGGGTCTGCATTATTCATTTCATCTTCCTGAAAATTTTGATAACAACAGGATACACAATTCACAAATTCATTTATTCATAAATTATTTATTCAGTATTTTGAAGGTACTTGCATCAGTTACTTTTCTATGTAGTGGAGATACTGGGTAAAATAATATCATACAGACATGTTACCTGCCCTCATAGAGATAATATACTAGAGGAATGGAAACAGAAAATGAATGAATGAATGAATGAATATCATGTCAGGTTGTAATAAATGTTATAAAGCAAAATAAGCCAGAGTATGGGTATAGAGAATAATAGAGGGGCTACAGATTACTCAGATATTGTTTTCATGGTGGATTTCAATGTGATTTTTAAAAATATTTTTAGATACAAATATAAAGTTTTCATGTAAAATTACAAAGCTAATGCATGCAGACTGTGTTGGTTCAGAGTTGCCTAAACTTATTTAACTATTATTATTCTACCAAGTAATTTGTTGTGTGACAAAACTGTTCATATCAATCCATTATTTTTAACATTGTAGAGACACAAATATGACTCATATGGATAAGTCATTCAGGAAATGTACTCACAACATTAATAGATAATTTTATCATGCCTGATTACATATTTCAGGCAGAAAAAGTGAATATTTTCAGGAAGAGCATCAAGCCCCTTTATTTGAAATTATTCAATGGATTTCTGATTATACTGCAGATTGCATTCTGTTTTCATTAAAGAATCCCTTTTACTTAGGTGCTTGCTGTAAAATTTTAGAAAATAAAGAAACTAGCCAGATTAATCCAACAACTAGCTTAAAAAATTGTCATAAATTTCCTGCCCTGCTTCCAAATTTCTGATTTGTAGTGTCCTCCAACATGGTTCTCTTAAGTTTTCCTGCCTATCTATTCTTAGTCCTGCCACTCTAACTTATCTCTTTCCTTGAATAATTGAATAACTTCCTAAATTGTTTATGTGTCTCTTTATTTTAATTTTTCTTTTTATTTCAGCATATTTCAGGAGTACAAATGTTTAGGTTACAGATATTGCCTTTGTCCCACCTGAGTCAGAGCTTCAAGCATGTCCATCCCACAAATGGTGCACACTGCACCCATTAAGTGTGTATATACCCATCCCTTCCTCCACCTCCCACCTGCCCGACACTCGATGAATGTTATTATTCTATATACACTTAAGTGTTGATCAGTTAATACCAATTTGATGGTGAGTACATGTGGTGCTTGTTTGTCCGGTCTTGGGATACTTCACTTAGTAGAATGGGCTCCAGCTCTATCCAGGATAATACAAGACATGCTATATCACTATTGTTTCTTGTGGCTGAGTAGAAATCCATGGTATACATATACCACATTTTATTAAACCACTCATGTATTGATGGGTACTTAAGCTGTTTCCACATCTTTGCCATTGTGAATTGTGCTGCTATAAACATTCTAGTGCAGATGTCTTTTTTATAGAATTGTCTTTTGTTGCTTTAGGTAGATGCCCAGTAAAGGGGTTGTTGGATCAAATAGTAATTCCACCTGTAGGTCTTTGAGGTATCTCTACATTACTTTCCATAGAGGATATTCTAGTTTGCAGTCCCACCAGCACCGTATGAGAGTTCCTATCTCTCCGCATCCACACCAACATTTTTTGCTTGGGGACTTTTTGATAAAGGCCATTCTCACTGGAGATACGTGATATTTCATTGTGGTTTTGATTTGCATTTCCCTGATGTTTAGAGATGTTCAGCATTTTTTCATATGTTTGTTGGCCATTAGTCTAGCTTCTTTTGAAAAGTTTCTGTTCAAGTCCTTTGCCCACATTTTAATAGGATTGTTTGATTTTTTTCTTGCTGATTTTCCTGAGTTCTATATAGATTCTAGGTATAAGCCCTTTATCAGATGTGTAACATGCAAATATTTTCTCTCATTCTATAGATTGTCTGTTTACTTTCATGATAGTTTCCTTGGCTATGCAGAAGGTTTTTAATTTGATCAGGCCCATTTATTTATTTTTATTGTTGCTGTGATTGCCTTTGGGGTCTTCCTCTTAAATTCTTTGCCTAGGCCAATGTCTATAAGAGTTTTCCCAAAATTTTCTTCTAGAATTCTTATAGCTTAATGCCTTAGGTTTAAGTCTATTATCCATAGTGAGTTGATTTTTGTAAGGGGTGAAAGGTGCGGATCCTGTTTCAGTTGTCTACATGTGACAGAATCAACATTGGTAAAATGTCTGTACTACCCAAGGTGATCTACAGATTCAATGCAATCCCTATTAAAATACCAACATCATTTTTTGCAGATCTAGAGCAAATAATTCTACGCTTCGTATCTACAAAGAGAAGACCCCATATAGCAACAGCAATCTTAAGCAAAAAGAACAAATTAGGAGGCATCAATTTTCCAGACTTCGAGCTATACTACAAGGCTATAGTAACTAAAACAGCATGGTACTGGCACAAGAATGGAGACATAGACCAATGGAACAAAACTGAGAACCCAGATATAAAACTATCCTCAAATAGCCATCTAATCTTTGACAAAGCAGACAAAAACATACACTGGGAAAAAGAATCTTTATTCAGGAAATGGTGCTGGGAAAATTGGATAGCCACATATTTATGTATCTTTTTCACTCTCTCCTTGATTATCCATCTTTCCTAAAGGGGCTAGATTAATATTCCCAAAATATGGATCTGACCTTATTTCTCCCATCTCAAAATATTTTATGGTTCCTCATTGTTCATTTTGTTATAGGCATTTCTTCATCAGTAGTTATGTATTATTACTAGACAGCCACTATTGCATAGAGAGATCTCTCAGCCAACGATGATCAGCTGTCACATAGTTTCCCTCAAATCCAGTGACAATTGATAATCTGCTTTGTTTATTGTAGCAGTTCCTCTTTCTACTCCTTTTTTTCTTCAGTATATTATGGGGGTACAAATGTTCAGGTTACATATATTGCCATTGCCCCACCCAAGTCAGAGCTTCAAGCATGTCCATCCCTTAGACCTCTTTCTACTCTTGACATATTAAGAACACAGGTAGTAGTAGAGTAAAAAAAATTACACTGAATTACTGACAAATTTATAAAAATAAATTTGAATTTTTATATTGAAAGAATGCATTCCTAGACAAGTACAATGAACCAAAACTAGTGCAGTAAATTTCCTGTACTTTTGTAGAGATAATACTAATAACACTAATATTAAATACATTCTTCCAGAGAATAGAAAAGAAATACTTTCCAATTCATTTAATAAGTCAGCTTTACTCTTATTACAACATTTTACAAGCATATGACAAAAAAAGGAAAATTGCAGGGCAATCTCTCTTAAGAACATGGTTGTAAAAATCCCATAATATTCTGAAATTAAAAAAAACTATAACATATCAAATGCAGTGTTGTATAAGATGGATAAAACAGATTTGACAAAAGTAAATTATTTTAAGAAGTACAGTTGATTTCATATTTGAAAGTCAATGGAAATCATGACATTAACATAATAAAGGAGAAAAATTATATGATCATCTAAATTTATGCAGAAAAAGTGTTTATTTGAATTCTAAACTCATTTCTAGAAAATACTCTTGGCAAACTGAAAATACAAGGGAATATCTTTAAGATATTAAAATGTATATAAAAATCCTACAGAAACCCTTATCTATAACAGTAAAATATTGAAGGTGTTTTCTCCTGCTATTAGGAATGAGAAAAATATGCCTGCATTTGTCACTTCTATTTGTAATTCTACTAGAAATTCTGGACAGTACAATATGAGAAAAAGAAATAGAATATTTACTCTCCTTTCTCTCAGCTGCTCAGTTCCTGCTGGTGGTGTCCTGGACTCCAATGTTTGTAGCTCTGACTTGGGTAGTGCAAAGGTAACATATGTAATCAAAGTGTTTGCACCCCTGTAATATTCTGAAATGAAATAAAAAAAAGAAATAAAATATTTAATAATTGCAAGGGAAGAAATAAAGATGTCATTATTATCAGAAGGCATAATTATGTACATTGAAGAGCCAAATGAATAAACAAACTATTTGAGTTAAAAAATAAAGTTTGCTAAGTTGTCAGATACAAGATTAATATAAAAATAGTTTGAAATACCTACAAGGAGGATCCTGAATATTCCCAATACAAAGAAATGATAAATGTTAGGGATGATGGATATGCTAATTACATTGGTTTGATCACTATACATTACTGTATTGAAACATGACTATATACCCCATAAATATGTACAATTATTTGTCAATTAAAATAAATAAATTCAAAAATTTTTAGAAGAAAGTTAAAAAATCAATGTTATTTGTATATGCTGGAAACAAAAAAATAAAATTTTTAAATAAAACTAAAATGCTTTTTTAAATATCATAAAATAATTAGGTATCTGTAAATAAATCTAACAAAAGTTATAACTGACTTCTACACAGAAAACAATGAACTACTATTAAAAGAACATTTTAAAAGGCATAAATAAACATATATATATATACACACACACACACACATATATAATGTTAGTAATGTAGATTGATTTTGTGAAAATGTCATTTCTCCCCCAAATTGATCTACTAGCACACCTTAAATATATGCAATTTTTATTTGTCAATTATATATGACAATAAAACTGGAAATTTGGTTTTGAAATTTATAAGCTGATTCTATAATTTATATGGAAATTCAAAGTGACAAGAATGGTGAAGACAATTTGAAAGAAGAATATTGGAAGATTCACATTATTGTGTCTGAAAATATTTTAAAGCTAGTTTAAGTAAGGTAGTGTGCATTTGGCTCAGACTTAGATAAACAGACAAATGAATAGAAAAGATAAATCAGAAAATATAGCAGATGCACACACAGACACACAGTCACTTGACTTACAACTAATTGCAAAGCAATGGGAACATTACTGTTTTTTCAATGAACAGTCCTGGGTCAATTTGATATAAACATGCAGAAAGAATAAGCTTTGATCCTTACATAAGATCATGTAAAAACCAATTCCATAAGGTTCACAATGCAGAAACAAAAAAGAAGTAACATAATAAGTCTTCTAGAAAAAAATAGGAAATTATTTTTCATTATTTTTGTTACCTTAAGTATGTAAAAATTTCTTTATCAAGATTAAAAAGCACATGTAAAAGATAATATTCATAAATTGAACATTATCAGAATTTAGCAATAACAGTACAAAAAGGCAAGCTGTAACACTGGAAATTATATATGCAACACATATATATGACAAGGGATTTATGGACAGAATATGTAAAGAACTCTTACAAATTAATAAAAGTAATTCAACTCAATAGAAAAATAGGCAAGAGGATTGAGCAGGCATTTTACAAAAGATAATGACCGGATTGAAAATAAAGTTATGGAAACCTGTTCAACATAATTTGTTACCCAGAAAATGCAAATTAAAACTATAATGGGATACAATTATACTGTAACCAGAGTGGCTAAAATTAAAAGAAAAAAAGTCAATATCAACCATTACCAGTAATATAGAGCAAGTAGAACTTTTATGTGCTGCTGGAAAGCATCTAAATTGGTATAAACACTTTGGAAAACTCTTTGTTAGCACCTCCTAAAAATATCCTGTCATCTGGCAATTTTTTTCCTAGGTTTATAGTCAACAGAAATGTGTGCACTTGTATACCACCAATAATTTACATAAAATTTACATAAATGTATTATAGTAATAGCCCCAAAATGCATACAATCCAAATAAAGAAATGTGTTGTGATATAGTTAACCATGGTATATTATATAGCAATGAAAAATGAATTAATAAAATAAATGAATGCATGTTACTACCTTTAACAGTATGGATGGACCTTAGAAATATGAGAGAGCAAAGAAAGCTAAACACAAAGAGTAAATATTGTACTGTATTTACTCTTTCCTTCTCTCTCTCTCTATCTATCTATCATCTATCTATTCAAGAGCAGGCAACACTAGTCTACTGTGTTAACTATCAGCAGTACAGTGGCTTTTGGAAAAGATTGGAGAACACTGAAGGTATCTTATAGGCTTCTGGTAGTGCTTTATTTCTTGATCTTAGCAGAGACTACACAGGTGTTTTTGTGTTCTGAACATTAATTGAGCTTTACAATTGTATTAATACTGTGTGTATAATATGCTTCATCTAAAAATGTTCATTAAAAAGATTTAAATTCTTAATCAGACTCTCATGGTTATACAAGAGAATGTAGATGTACGCTTGGATAGGCATATTACCAGTGTGGATTCTTATAAGAACCTCATGAATTCTCACATGAGCGTTAATCTGTGGAAGAATACTAGAGATTCAGTGGGAGAATTTCCACTATTTGGATGATTTCATTCTGATTTTTTTGTGTGTATATACCTCTGGAGGATTCTGGAACATACTCTCTCTGACATTCACCTCTCTGGCTTAAGACACCTGTTCTTTCCACTATAATTCACTCTTCCTTTTTGTGCTAAGAGTAAGTGGAACAGAGGAAGAGCTCAGAAAGAGCTCAGAAAAAGGTGATCAGGACAGGTCCTCAGAGTAGGTGGCTCAATGGAAGTTTTAAAAGGAATAGTGATAGTAAGCCAATTGAAGAACTGAGAAAAGGCATAAGAACCTACATATAGGCCTCAAATTGTTCAAGATCATGCTACATTCATAAAATACAAGAAGTTTATCATAGTTATAATTTATAGTGAAAGATGAGCCATTTGATTCAAGGATGGAATTATATCATGAAGGGCCTTGGATGTGTATTAAGGACTTTGACTATCACCCTGATATTGGTGAAAAACAGTATTCAAACAGTCTCTTATGTGATCAGCACTAAATTAAATCACTCGAGACTATTTCAAAAATCAGAATGTGGTGTCTTTTAAAATTCTAAAACATTAATATATCAAAATATTGAACAATTATTACACTCATTCCACTAGGTATACCACTCCTTTTCCCCTCATTCTCTTCATCATACTGGCCTAAACCCAACTATCTGCATATTTCATTTCTAAAATGAACAGAAAAGTAGAAACACACAATCTCATTGGTGGTTGGTTATCACTTTAAAATTATAATCATCAATTTTAGACAAAGCTTTAATGCTTTCAAGTAATCCTGTTACTCTTTTTTTAACTCTATTCTCCCATATTTATATTTCAAACTTTTTTCCATCTCTTCAAACCTCCAACATCTACTTTCTAATCCTGACTCTCAACTGACAATTGTGCTTCCTATTTCACCAGGGATGTTGAATAATTAGAAAAGAATCTCTAAAGATTCCCACCATCCACACTTACCCACCTACCTACATCTGTGCCTATAAAGTCTGTGCCAAATTATAGACATCACTTCAGCAATTGTCTTCTCTTTTTCTGATATCAACAATTTTACTCTCTCTAATGAATCATTCTAATCAGCATAAAAAACAGGCTATTTCTCCAGAATAAAAATAAACTATTTTAAAGTTTATTTTCTTCTGTTTACAGATGTATTCATTTTTATTTACAGTAAAACAATTTGAAATTATTATGCATAATGTGTGCCCAATCTCTTCCCTCCCATCCTCACTTGAACATACTCTAATCAGGTTTCATTTTCATTCACTCACTCCTAGACAATCTTACCAAATGTTTTGCTTTTAAATACCATACAAATACTTCTGAATCCTAAATATGTACCTCCAATGTTTTCTTCTGAACTCTAGGCCCATATATCAAATTGCATACTCAATGTCATTACTTGGATATCTAGTAGACCACTTAAACTTAACCTGTCCAAAACAAAGGCCTGATGTCCCCTGAAATGAAGTTCTTTTGCATATTTCCTCATTTCAGATAATGACAACTCCATCATTGCATATCTTCAAGTAGCTCAGGTCAAAAACATTATTGAGTCATTCTTGACTTCACCTTCTCACTCACATATCACATCTAACATTTGAGAAAATTTTTTTGAATTCCACTTCAAAATATATCTAGGCTCCAATCATTTATCACTATTTCTAGGGGTACCATATTAGTTCAAGCCAACAGATGCTATTTCTTACTTGAATTATCGCAGTATCCTCCAAATTGGCTCATTGTTGTCTCTCCTCAAAACCTTTCACTGTATTATCAATGAAATAGCTAGGATAATCTTACTAAAAGGTAAGGTCAAAGGGTGGAAAAAGAACTGATTTGCATAAAGCCTGAAACAAGAATGGAGAGCAAAGAGAACTCTGTATTACCCTAAAAGCTTGAAGCCATCCTGGAGAGCAGAAAAATGTCTTCTACAGTCTAGAAAGCACAAAGAGAGATAAAAAAAATCATGGATAGAAAGACTGAAAATTATTAAGGTGTCCACTGTCTCTGAATTTATCCATAGATTCAACATCGTCCCTACTTATTTAAAAATGCTGGATCAAAAGGAAGGTCTACTTGAATATGTTTAAGGAATCTCCATATTGCTTTCCATAGGGGCTGCACTAGTTTACAGTCCCACCAGCAGTGTATGAGTGTTCCTGTCTCTCCGCATCCACGCCAACATGTATT
>JAQIFY010001456.1:0-14165 GCA_028533085.1 Varecia variegata | reverse complement strand
CAAGGAGGCCCTACCCTCCGTGTCAGCTGGGTTCCTGTGGCATTATGTCCTGAGCTTGTCTACTGTTTTTCTTTAGACACCTAGTGCCTCTCGGAAGTCCGTGGATGCCCCATCTTGGCCAGGTGTCTACCGCCTGTCCATGTCCTTGATGGAACAGCTGCTCAAAACTCTACGGTACAACTTCCTGACCGAGGCCCTGGACTTTGTGGGTGTCCACCAGGAACGGACCTTACAGGTGAGGGCCTGCCAGCATCACAAGAGAGGGGGCCTCAGGGTAAAAAGGCATCTGGGCCATTCAGGGGGCAAGTGGGTATGGAGCTTGGGCCTTGGCAGTGGAGGCGTGTTGATGCCCTCATTTCTGAGATGTGCTGAGGACTGTTGGCTCACTGACCAGCCAGAGTCCGCTGAGTGACGGGAATGGTCTCAGGTCGGCTCAGACAGAAACTTGGTTGTACTGCCAAGCCACCTGTTGTGCTGCCACCTCAGTGTTTGTGGGCCCAGGACTAATCCTCTCCACAGGAGGGCAGGCATGGTTGTGTCTGAGGTCCCTGAGCCATCCCCATCCTTCCCTGCTGTCCCCTCTCTTCTCAGTGCCTCAACGCGGTAAGGACAGTGCAGAGTCTGGCCTGCCTGGAGGAGGCGGACCACACCGTGGGCTTTATTCTGCAGCTGTCGAACTTCATGAAGGAATGGCACTTCCACCTGCCTCAGCTCATGCGTGATGTCCAGGTGGGGGCTTCAGACATTGTGTCTTGGAGGGGTCTGGGGAAATGCTTGGGGACAGGGAGGCTGTGGGCACTCTTTGGGGCACCTCCAATTTACTGCAGGCTCTTCCTGAACATGGGCTTTTTGCTTGGGGAGCACAGGGCTTGGTTTCATTTTGCTTACCCTGGCTAAAGTTTTCCCTCCACCATGAAGGGCAGCCATGTAAATTAAGAACTTGGGCTCTATCAGATAGACCTTATTCAGATCCCTTAAGGACAGACCTGGAGCTGGGAACCTGCTGGAGACAGGGGCAGGGAAAGAACACAGGCTCTGGAGCCAGAAAGGCTTTTGTCATTTGCTGATTTTGTGACCTTGGCCAAGTCACTTCACCTCTGTTTTTCTTTTCCTTTTGTTTTTGTAGAGACAGGGTCTCACTATGTTGCCCAGACTGGTCTTAAACTCTTGGGCTCAAGTGATCCTCTTGCCTTGGCCTCCCAAAGTGCTGGGATTACAGGCGTGAGGTATTGCACCCGACCTCACCTCTATTTCTAGGTCTGTATTCTTTTCCTGTAAAATGGGAATCAGTCATATCCTCATCTTCTTTACTTACTTAGGACCTTGTAACGTGCCAGGCATTTAGCTAGGTCCTAGGTAAACAGTACAGGCCTGAGCCCTGCTGACCCCAAGTTTGCAGTGCTACGTATTTAGTGGCTGTAGGCTGGAGTGTGGCCAAGTGAGCATTAGCAGGCAGGAGAAGAGTGAGAGAAGCACATTGCTATCATATAGAGACTTGTTGGGTCTGTCTAGTCAGATGACTGGAGCTGCTGCCCAAGAGAATCTTCCTTTCCCTCCCATGTCTGTCCCAGGTCAACCTGGGTTACTTGTGCCAGGCCTGCACCTCCCTCCTGCACAGCCGCAAGATGCTGCAGCACTACTTACAGGTAACTGAGTCCCGAATGCCCACGAGTGTCTAGAACGCCTCACCCTGGCTTCCCTGGGCTCCACCTTCATTTTCTGACTCCCCAGAACAAAAATGGAGATGGCCTCCCCTCAGCTGTCACCCCCCGAGTCCAGCGACCGCCCACTGCTGCTATGGCTACACCTGCTGCCCCCGCCTGCTCCTCCAAGCAGCCCACTGCTGACACAGAGGCCTCAGAGCAGCGGGCCTTGCACACAGTCCAGTACGGCCTTCTCAAGATCCTCAGCAGGACCCTGGCAGCTCTGCGCCACTTCACCCCAGATGTCTGCCAGATCCTGCTGGATCAGGTACCAGTTGCCACCTGTGCGGCTCTGCCAGCTTCCTGGAGCCTTGAAGGCTGTGTTTTGTGCTCTGCCTCCCTGCTGCTGTGTACTGAGAGCCACCTGGTGTCTTAGCTGGGTCCTAGATCACCCTTGTCTTGCCTCGTAGTCGCTGGATCTTGCTGAATACAACTTCCTGTTTGCCCTGAGCTTTACCACTCCCACCTTTGATTCTGAAGTAGCCCCTTCCTTTGGAACCCTTCTGGCCACAGTGAATGTGGCCCTCAACATGCTTGGAGAGGTAAGCTGGGTACTGTCAGACTTGCCCTCCACCCATTCTTCCTCCAGTCTGCCGCCTCCTCGCCTACGTGGGCCTGTTATCTGACCTTCCTGGGGATAGAACCTCCCCATGAGCATTATTGTGAGGATTAAATGAGGTCACTGATAAGTGGGAAACTTTCAGCAAGTGGGAGCTGTTACTGTTGGCTTATTTTTTTTACTGCTTGCTTCTCTTCCAGCTGGACAAGAAAAAGGAGCCTCTCACCCAGGCTGTGGGGCTCAGCACGCAGGCAGAAGGGACCAGGACATTGAAGTGAGACCTCCTTCTGGGATCTGACAAGGGGCTGGGGCAGTCACGGGCCCACTGTTCTCTTGGTTGAATGGCCTTCTGCAACAGTGCCAAAAGCCTGCCCTTCCCTCCAGGTCTCTCCTGATGTTTACCATGGAAAACTGCTTCTACCTGCTCATCTCCCAGGCAATGCGGTACCTTAGGGACCCGGCTGTGCACCCCCGGGACAAGCAGAGGATGAAGCAGGAGCTCAGCTCAGAGTTGGTATGGATGGAGAGAGGGCTCTGGACCAGCAAGGGCAAGAGCCCCATGGGGTCCTGCCTGGCCAGCTCCTGAGGGGTGGGGATGGTGACCCAGAGGTGCTAGGCCTCATAGAGCTGCTCTTTTTCTTGTAGAGCACACTGCTTTCCAGCCTCTCACGCTACTTCCGCCGGGGAGCCCCCAGCTCCCCTGCTGCTGGCGTCCTCCCCTCACCACAGGCCAAGTCCAGTTCTCTCTCCAAAGCCAGCCCCGAGAGCCAGGAGCCTCTGATCCAGCTGGTGCAGGCCTTTGTCCGTCACGTGCAAAGATAGAACAGTGGCACGCTGCCCACCTACCACTCTCCAGCACCGTGGCCCTGGACAGTGGGGGTGCCGTGGCTGCTGAGACCAGTCTGCGACAGAGAGCAGATCCTGTCACCCTCTCCCCAGAGTGGCCACGACTCCAACCACCCGTCTGCTGACATTATTTTTGTAATAGATTAAGATTAAGAGGTCAACAGCAGGGGCGGGGAGCCAAGAGCCCCTTGTGCTCAGGCCCTCACATTCAAAATGCCCCAAAGAGGTGAATTCCTGTCCTTCCAGCATTCCCCACAGCACTTGGCCGGCCCGGGGGAGAGGCGGGAGCTAGTGTGTCAGTCCAGGAGAGAGGCTCTACGCGCAGGTTTGAAAATCTGTTTTCCATAATCTGTACTTGCAGTTTTTTGGTAATACTGTGGTCTATTTATACAAATATTAAAATACTGTTTATAGACAACTGTGTCATACATGACTTTGAGGCCTGGGAATGACAAGCCCACTCTCAGAGCCTTGAATAGGAGTCTCCCTCGGCCAGGGGCCCAGGCAGTGGCTTGGGAAGGCAGGATATGCATCATGGTTGACTCATCGGCACCCCTCTGTTAATGTCCTCAGGCAGAGTGGCATGCAGGGTGGACAGTCATATACTCCTTTTGTTGTCCTGTCCCTGACCACCCTTGTCCACCTGCCCAGCTGGCTGAGCTCATCTGTGGGTGTGGCCTTTCTTGAAGCTCTGTGGCTCCTACTTACAGCTCTGTCCCTGCCTTTCCCGTCCCCCCCTCCAGAAGCCCAACAGCTGTTGGCCTCCTTAGGACTGAAGTCAGAGTGCGAGGCCCCACTAAGGGCCATCTAGAGGTTTCTAGAATCAGGCTGACCTGGGCTCGAGTATCTGCTCAGCCACTTGGCGGTTGTCCCTAGAGGAGGTGACTCTCTTATCTTCACTTATCTGTAAAATGTGGTCGCTGAGGACAATGTGAGAACATGTGGGCCACGTGCTGGACTCAGTGTCTGACCAGCACAAAGTGCTGACAGCCACCAATGACTGCAGCTTAAACTGTCAGGCAGGTTCTACAGTCCACTCCACAACCCAAATTTAGGAATGTTTTTCTTAGGAATGAAATGTTTCTTGTGCAGCTTCATGTCTGGGAGCAGCAGTGCGCTCTGAGGCACGGCCCCCACATGAGGAAGGCAGGCTGCGCTTCCCACTGCACTAGTGTCTGGCGAGGCCAGCTGCAGGGCTCCCTGCTCACTCCGCAGGTCACTCCACCCAGAAAGAGTGGGGCCCCTTCCCTTGCCCACCTGCAGGGCCGGCCCCTGACAGGAGCCCAGGCAACTCACGCAAGAGGAGCGTTTATTATTTGTCATTGGCTAGAGAGCAAGCGACAGGCAGAAGTAGAAATACCAGTTAAAAAGTGAATGTGGAGAGGTGAAGGCTGCAGCCACCAGACTTGGCTTGAGCTGAGGGGTGGGAGGGGCAGGGTAGCACCGGAAGATGCTGCTCCAGGCTCAACCCTGGCTCCTGCCAGGCTCTCCCCTCCCTGCCAGAGCCCTGCCTGTCACCAATTTCCCCTCTGCTGCTTTTGGCAACTAAACGGCAGGGGCTCTCTTCTTGCCAAGGGTGCCCCAGGGCTTCCTAGGCCCGTCTGTGGCTGCCCCCACCCTGGCCCAGGTGCCACGTGCAGCTGCTGCAGGCAGCCCCTCCCTCCTTAGCAGGAGCCGGGAGGGTTGGGGTGCTCAGGAGGTGCAGGCAGGGTTGGGGGCTCTAGAACCACAGGGCAGAAGAAGCAGGGCCAGGGGAGGGCTGGGGCCATTCAGCCTCCTAGGCTCCCTCACAGCTGATAACCGGGGGGCATGGGCAGAATGGGATGAATTAGTCTCCCCATCCTGAGCAGCTGCATCGCCAACAGACAAGGTAAGCGGCAGGGCTGTGCCTGTCCTCTCCTGCCCAGGCCAGAATGGGCAGGGGCCCAGGAGGGGGCCTGCCTAGCTGAGCAGTTCCAAGTAGGTGACAGGGACCTTGCCCTTCTTGTTGCCTCTCTCGCCGATGAGCCAGTCAGGGTCCATGCCAGGCAGGCTGTAGACGGTGATGAGCTGCAGAGGATGGCAGAAAGGGAAGGTCATGCCCTGGCCAAAGGCAGAGCTGGCCCCAGGTCTACGTGGGGACAGAGCCGCTACCTCCCCATGATGAGGGTGTGTCTATACCTTCAGTGGCAGGTGTTTACCACCTCGCCCACTCTGCTGAGACCTGGCAGAGTGAGGATTGCTTCCTCAGAGCTAGACCCCCCTCGTAACTCCTGGCCCCCTCACTACCGCCACCCAGCATCCCCCCAGTCCTGGTTCCCTGGTGGCTCCTCATCCAGCCTGCTCCTGCCCCCCACATGGCACCAGGCCCACCTCATCAGCCAGCAGGGCCAGCTCACTGCTGTCGGCAGCCTCATAGTCATAGAGCACCCGGGCCTTGCGGGTCCCGCTGGCAGGGGGGGCCACCTCCTCCAGGCAGAGCGCAGCCTCCCCTGGAGGGGCCAGGCTGGCCACAGAGGGCACCACAGGCATAGTGGCCGCGGTGGTGGTAGGTGAGGTGCTGCTCAGGGGTGGGGAGGCGGGCTCTGTGGTGCCCACGAAGGTGCCTGGGAATCTGGAGAGGAGGGAGCACTTCAGCAGGCAGGAGTCCTGCCCCTGAGGGAGTCCCACAGCCCGCCCCCCAACATACCCCAAAGGCAAGGGCCCCTCCCTAGTCTCAGGAGATGCCCTCGTTACTCACATGGCACCCTGGGAGCTGGCAGCACAAAGGGAAGAGCAAAGCAAGAGTGAGATGGTCCCGGTCCCAACCTCCACAGCCCAAGCATTCTCTAGAAACTGCTCTCAGAGCTCCAGGGGACTCAGTGGTCACCAAGGCCAGCCACCTCAGCCTCATACACATGGGGTGCCCAAGCCCAGAGCAGGTTCCGGGCAGAGCTCTCCAGTCAGGCTGTGTGTGTAGGGACCCTCAGCTCCCAGGGAGAAGGCCCTTGCCCGGAGGAGCTCCCACTGCCCACTGGGTCTGGGAGCTGGGGGACGCCAGTGCCCGTTCCACACCTGCCCAGCTGCTTCTGCAAGTCCAGCATGTGGCGGTAGCACTGCGCGTAGTACGTTGTCTGAGACTTGACGAACTCGTGCAGGCAGCGAAGATGGTTCACCTGTGGGGAAGAGACCAGTACTGAGTTCCAACCTCCTGCCCCAGGGGGTGAGCAGAGACAAAAAACTAGGACAAAAAATTCCATCTCTACCCTAGTCCTCTGCCAGACCCCGGCCCAGCATTCCCATGTGTTCTGTCCCAGCTGCCTGCTCCGCTGGGGGCAGAGAGTGACACCCAACCCTGTGAGACTTGCTCTGTGAAAGCCCCTCTGGTCACGCTAAAAGCCACCCTCAGGGACTCAGGGACAGCACTGCCCTGCTCGCCTCCTGAGATTCAGGTTCACTCCTACCTGTGGATGGGTTTTACTGGGGGGGACTCACGTGAGTGCTACTGATTCCCTCCAGCAGGAGACGGGTCACTTCTGCCTGCCGGTCAAACTCTGTCTGGGCCACTCGAAGCTCCTGCTCCGCCTGGACAGGGCAGGGCAGACGTGAGCGCCCACATCGCCTGCCCAGCTTCCCTCCCCTCAGCTTTCCCCTGTGCCCTGAAGAGCAGCCTGTCACTTCCCCAGGGGATGCAGAGACATCTGGATCTACCTGACCGCATACCTGGAGCCCTGACCCCTGCAGAAGCTAGAGCCCCATTCAGGACTCCCATGGGAAGGTGCAGTGACAGACCTTCCCTCTACCACCCATCAGGAAAATCCACTAGCAAATGCCTCCCAAGGGCTACTACCCGCAGAGGGAAAGCAGTCACCCCTCACCCCCGACAGCAGCCCCAGTGGGCGTGGGGCAGAGCCCTGCCAGGAGGTATGCCTGGGCCCATCCCACCCCCGCTTCCCCCAAGCCCCGCAGGCCTCAACTCACCTTGTCCACCTCATCATTCCAGAGCTGCGGAGACCACAACAGGATCGGTCAGCAGGGCAGGGGAGGACAGCTAGACCCCAGAGCCTGCACCCTGTCCCAGCTCTCAGAGGCCCTAGTCTGCCCACCCAGCCCCTCCGCCCCCGCCCAACCAGGAGCTGAGGCTAGGGTGAGGCCCAGTGTGAGAGCAGGGTGCCACATGCAGGGAGGGGGACAGCCAGCCGGGAAGTCCTGCCTGTGTTTCTCCTACAGTGTCAGCCCCAGTCTCTGAGTGGGGTCTCAAGAGAGACTGAGTGTCCCCCACCCCACCCTGATTCTTGGCTAAGGCTAGTGGGCTGGGAGGCAGGGCGGTGTGACTCTGGGACAGTCACTGAACCTTTCTGTCCTCCGGCAGAGAAAGGCAGCCTCGTGCCTGAGTCACACTGGGGCTCAGTGGCAAAAGAAAAAAACAGGGCAGTCTCCACCCTCCAGGATGCTTCTCCTTCCATGCAGCCCAGCGAGGAGGGCGGGAAGAGTCATCCAAGGTCTAAAAAGAAAGACCCCCCTCCCCACCATGACTTAGGAGGCCCATTGCTCCTGCCCTTCTGGAGATCCAATCTAAGACAATAACCTAGAATGTGGACCGTGAACCCAGGCCAGCCCACGTGGACAGTCCCTGTGGACAGCCCGCGTGGACCCCAGTGCTGCCTGGGAAGCCACAGCAGGAGCAGCCGCCGCCTGCGCAGCACTGGACACCCGCGACGGGCCTGCGGGAGCACACAGGGCTGGTGCCTCGAGGGACAGTTACCCAGCCACGGAACAACTGCACCAATGACACTTGGCAGCATGCTCATGATGGGCGAGGGCCAGAGGGTCTCCCCCTCAGGGAGATGGAAGGGACAGAAGGGGCGGAGAAGGCACAGCAGTGGTTTCGATAGGCACGAGGGAGAGGTGCGACTGGCCTAGTTCCCACACTAAACAGTAAATACCAAACATCTCTACAAAGCTGTAAAAACAACAGACATCAAGACATACAGAGACTTCCTGGCCCATCCCCTGCCCGCCTCCCCAGGACAGGCCCTGCTCCCCAGCCTCTGGCCTTGGCACAGCCGCGGGGCCCTCTGCCCTCCCAACCCCTCTCCTCTGCCTCACACACCTAGCAGATGTCCTTGCCGCCTGTCTTTTAGGGGTCTGTGAACTCCTCCTGCGCCCTCGGGGCCCACCCAGGGCCTGGCATTCAGAGGTGGTGACGGGGTGGGGGTAGGGACAGCAAGACTCTCAGGGCCCCTGGAGAGGGGACAGCTGCTGTCCTAAGTCCACCACGCTCAGTTTAGCTTGCGGAGCCACTATCACCAGCATTTTGCACGGAGAAGCAAGTCCCTCCACATGGTCACAGGGCAGGGAGCCAGGCCGGTGGAGAGGTGGGGGCCGGCCGCGTGTGCAGCACCCCTGCCTTACCGCCCGCTCCAGCTCCAGAGTGCTTGGGGCCGGTGGCGCAGGGGTGGGGGGAGGCGGCCCAGGGTGGGGGTGGGACGCTTACCGCGGAGGCGCTGGCGGAGAGAATGTAATTACGAGGTCTAGTCTCCTGAAAGTCAGGCACCGTCTGGCGGGGAACAGAGTTCATGGGGGGAGGGGGTCACCCTGGGCCAGGGCCAGGGCCAGAGCCAGGAGGCTGCCCCAGAGTCTCCCACAAAGAGATGTCAGGAGGCCCCGGCCCCAGGGACAGGAGGACGACAGACAAATACAACACAAAGCCCCTTCTCCGGACTCCTACCGCCTGGAGATAAGGAGAGTCCAGACAAAGACCAAGTGGGTGGACGCCAGATGTCACAAGGAGACAGCTCATGGCTGCTGCCACAGCCCTTGCCTCTGGGCAAGCCACAGACCAGGCCCCTCCCTGCCCCTTCCTCCCTGGACCAGTCGCACTCAGACGCCCCGTTAGCTCCACAGTCCCCCGCACAAAGCCCATCCTGTCCCCACCATAGCTCCCTCCATCCCAGAACCCCTGCACACCACATCTCTCGCTCTTGCCTCGAGGGCCAGGCGCCTCCCCCACAATGAGGGTGGACAGATGGATGCATGGACGGACAGAGTGACAGGCTTTCAACATTTGCAAAAAGCTGACTGACAGGCTCCAGCGCCTGGCATCCCCCCTAAACCAGAGGCTCCGCACGGTGGAGGCTCTGGTGGGGAGACCAGCTGTTTGCAAAATGCCCCAGGGACGAGGGCCAGCCACAACACTGTGGGCCCACGGTGCGACGGGCAGACCAGAAGCAGCACAGCACGTGGACAGGTATACTCACATCTCCCTCACACTGAGCCAAGTTACCCAAAGCAGAACAGAAAGGAACAAAAACAAAGAGTTAGTGAGTCCACAGCGCAGGCGGGAGCAGGCCCCCCAGGCCCCGGCGGGAGGAGGGAAGGCTGGGGGACAGGCGGATGATGCACAGGGCCCGCCCTCTGAAGAGGTACTGGGTGGGGGAGGGGGTGGTGCGTGCGTGCGTGCGTGCGTGCGTGCGTGCGTGCGTTTTGGGAGCCTTGAGTCCTCTGGGATGCTGTTCCTGGTACTGCCAGGTCCTAGCTCTGGACAGGGTGGCCTGGCCCAAGCAAGTGAGGAAGTCACATCACTGCAGTGACTACAGAAAGGCTCCCTGGCCTGGCTGATGGAGGAAGAGTTTGTTCTGGCCGAGTTACTTGAGAGAGGTTGTCCAGCCCTGAGTAACTGGGGAGACTGTCCTGTCTAGGTGACTTAGAAGAGGCCATGCCAATACCCACAGGTCACTCTAGCCAACCCCAACCGGCTGAGCCCTACCCTCTAGTCTAGACCCCACATGTCTGAGTGAGCTGAGAGATTGCCCATGGCTCTTGCCAGGGGTAGTGCAGGCCCAGTCGTGGCCCTGGGGCTCTGGGGCCACACTGTGGAATGCAAGGAAGGTTTGGGGCCAGGGCTGTCACGGGCAGCTGGGAGCTGGGAGCTGGGCTCAGAGCCTGGGCAGGCATGGGTGGCCTTTAGGCCCCTGCACCCCCCAAGCAGCCTGGCATGCCAGGAGTAGGCTCACCCTCAGGCCCAGCTCCCCGAATCCCGGCCCAGCCCTGGTCAAATCATCCCTTGCTGTGTCCCGCTGGCCCGGCCAGGCTGAACAGGCCTCAGTGAGCTGGGAGAGAAGGGGGAGTTGGATTGCCCCGGCCCCACCCAGTCTCACGGGCTGCCTGATAGGGCCCTTCAGACTTGCCCCTGAGCAGGTGGGCAGTCCCATTCCAGGGTTCTCCTCACCACCGTGGCCGTGCCTGAGCATAGGGCACCCCGGGCCCAGCGTTCAAGCAGCAGGTGGGGGCGTTAGTAAGGGGAGCCACGGCTAGGCAGAGCCAGGGACAGAGCTGAGCATCCAGGAGGGCAGGGCAGGGGCATGCGAGAGACTCCAGCTGGCTGTCTGGGAGGGTGTGGGGTGCCCTACACCCAGGTGGGGGTGCTGCTGGTCCACCCACCCCATAAATGTCTGCCCTGGGACCCAGAGTTCTGGAGCCACCAGGGTTCCCTGTTGGGTGGAGGCAGAGAGGCATGGCCTCAAGTGGCCAGGCCAGCCCAGCACCCGCCAGCCATGCCTCTCCAGCCAGGGAGAGGGAAGAGAGGTCATGCCAAACACCAGGTCCCTTCACATTCCCTGCCCCTGGGCTCCAACCAGAGCCTGGGGCCAGGAGGCCAGAGGGGACACCTACCGTGGCTTTGGCTTCCGCGGCCTTGGCCCTCTTCAGCCGTGCTTTGCAGGCATCCAAGTCCAAACGCCGGTTTTGGAGGAGCCGCCTTTCCTTCTGGAGGGTGGGGCAGGGGGAGCAGTGAGACCCTGGGCAGCCCTGGGAGACCCTCAGCTGTGGCAAGACTGGCCCATGGGGATCTCTGGTCAAGGCAGGGAAACCGAAGCCCAGAGATAGGAGGTCACTCCAGTCATTAGTCCACAGGAGCCACCTCTGGAAAGGCCCAGGAGTTCTGGGTCCCCAGCATGGGAGGAGTGCTGCAGACCTTTGAGGAGAGTGCTCAAAGGATCTGAGGAGGGGCCGTCATGGTTACCAGGAGGCACAGCGGTCCCAGGTCCCTCACCGAGATCGTCTTCCAGTCCCCTTCCAGGAAGTTTCGCAGAGGAGTGAGGAAGCTGACGGAGGCCGTGTGGATGAAATCCCTTTCTGCAGCTCCCAGGCGCTTTTCAGCTTCAGACACCTTGATCAGTGTCTTCCCTGAGAAAGCAGAGTTGAAGTGAGGAGGAGGGTTGGACTCAGGCTGCTCTGACCCGCAGGCAGCAGGGAGAGCTCAGGAGAAGACATGCCGAGAAGCACAGAGCAGGAGCGTTCGGTGCTGATGGTGCGTCTGGCAACAGAGAAAGCCACCTACGTAGCCATCAGCCGGGGACCAATAAAGGAACAGTGAGGCAGCCAAACTATTTAATGGCTGTGTAGCCATTAAAAAGACGGGGGGTTAGGCAGGGCGCAGTGGCTCACACCTGTAATCCTAGCACTTCGGGAGGCTGAGGCAGGAGAATCGCTTGAGGCCAGGAGTTCAAGACCAGCTTGGGCAACATAGCAAGACCCTGTCTCTACAAAAAATAAAAAGCTTCACCAGGCATGGTGGCATGCCTGTAGTCACAGCTAGTCGGGAGGCTGAGGCAGAAGGACTGCCAGGGCCCAGGAGTTTGAGGACAGCTTGGGCAACAGAACAAGACCCTGTCTCTGAAAAAATAAATAAAAAAAGATTGGGGTGGGGGATTGGACTTCCAGAATGACAGAGAAGAAGCAGCTCAACAAATCTTCTCCCTAAAAAAGTAATAATAAACCTAGACACACCTATCAAAAACATCCGTTTCCAGACTCTGGAAATCGTCCAAAGGCAAAAAACCAAACTGAGAAATATTTATTCAAGACAAATGAGAGATCTTGGTAAGAACGGGAGTGGCGTTTTAGCGTGGGGGTGCTCCCACCTCCTCCTGTTCTGTGGTTCTATAGCTCTACCAGGCAGGGCAGGCTGCGAGGCCAGCAGTTCTGCTGCTGGAGAGAGCTGACTTGATTCGGAGCCAAAGCACACAAAAACCCATGGGACAACGTTGGAAGCAACAGTAACTTCAATGGCAAATAAGAGGGAAAGACCAATATTGCAGTTAACCCGAAGTCGGAATACTGGTCAGACACATAACACACCTGGCAGAACAGGTGATCCAGGAAACACAGAGTGGGCCTGGGTAAGCTCCCAGACACCTCTGGTGGTCTGGAAGGCTGTGCATCCGTGCAGCATGCTCAGGAGAGACTGGAGAGAACCCCAGCTATCTGCTTATGTTTGGCTGAGCAGGAAGCTTTGTACACTCACAAAGTCAAAGCTGGGGCAGACTTACAAGCGGCCCGAACTTGGAATGTGTTCCCCAAGTCACTGAACAAATTTACTGGTAAAGCTTTAATGGCTCAAAAGGTTTAAGCATAACCTCTGACCAATCATTGGCTGATCACTAACATATGCTCACCCAGGAGCAACCCCTAGGTTGCTAAACTTAAGCTAAGCTTAAAAATAAAAAGAATAATTTAAAAAGGGGTGGCGGGGGGGGGGGGCGAAGGCAGAGACATCAGTGGCTGCACACTGCAGAGGACACAGACCCTAAACAATTAGCTCAGGCAAGTCTCTAAACAAACAGCAATAACAACCCCTGGAGGGATCAGAATACAAAGCTGCTATAATATATTACCTAAAATATCCAGATTTTGACAAAAAAAAATTATGAGACATACAAAGAAGTAGAAATGTGTGGTCCATACACAGGAAAAAAGCAATCGATAAACACTGTCTCCAAGAAGGCACAGATGTTACACTTAGCAGACAAAGTACTTCTAAGCAGCTATTACAAGTATGTTCAAAAAACTAACAGAGGCCGGGCGCGGTGGCTCACGCCTGTAATCCTAGCACTCTGGGAGGCCGAGGCGGGCGGATCGCTCGAGGTCAGGAGTTCGAGACCAGCCTGAGCAAGAGCAAGACCCTGTCTCTACTAAAAAATAGAAACAAATTATCTCGCCAACTAAAAATATATATAGAAAAAATTAGCCGGGCATGGTGGCGCATGCCTGTAGTCCCAGCTACTCGGGAGGCTGAGGCAGAAGGATCGCTTGAGCCCAGGAGTGTGAGGTTGCTGTGAGCTAGGCTGACGCCACGGCACTCACTCTAGGCTGGGCAACAGAGTGAGACTCTGTCTCAAAAAAAAAAACAAAAAAAAAAAAACTAACAGAAACTATGTTGAAAGAATTAAAGGAAAGTATAATGGCAATGACTCATCAAATAAAAAATATCAATAAAGACATAAAAATTATTAAAAAAGAACCAAATGAAAATTCTGGAGTTGAAAAGTACAATAACTGAAATGAAAAATTCACTAGAAGGGCTAAACAGATTTGAACTGGCAGAAGGAAAAATCAGCAACCCTGAAGATAGATCAACAGAGATTACCCAATGTGAAAAACAGAAAGGAAAAAAACAGAAAGAAAAAAATGATGAAAGAAAAATGAACAGAGTCTCAGAGACCTATGGGACACCGTCAAGTGAACCAACATATTGAGTAATAAGAATCCCAAAAGGCAAGAAAATAAGGAAGAAAAAATATTTGAAGAAGTAACAGCTGAAAATATCCTCAATTTGATGAAAACCGTTAATCTATATATCCAAGAAACTCCAAGTAGGATAAACACAAGGAGATCCACAGCAAGGACATCATAGTCAAAGTGCTGAAAGCAGCAGGAGAAAACTAATTCTTTACGTACAAGAGAACCACAATAAGATTAACAATTGGAATTCTCATCAGAAACACTGGAGGCCAGACAGCAGTGAGATGATATGCTAAAAGTGAAGGGGGAAAAAAAAATCTCATCCAAGAATTCTATATATATCAAAACAATCCTCCAAATGTGAAGGCAAAATAAAGACATTCCCAGATAAACAAAGACTGAAAGAATTGGCAGCAGACCTGCCATACAAGAAAAACTTCAGGTTCAAAGGAAGCGACACCAAAAGGTAATCTGAATCCACATAAAGAAATAAAGAGTATTAGTAAAGGTGAGTACATAGGTAAATATATTTTTTCTCCTTTCTTCTCCTGATTTAAGATAGCTATATAAAACAA
>JAQIFY010001455.1:0-14166 GCA_028533085.1 Varecia variegata | reverse complement strand
CACAGGGAGTATGTATAAGAGGATAGAGATGAGAAGAAAACTTTTCACTGTACAATTTTCATGTTTTTGATGTATGACTAGCTTAAATGTATTACCTATTTAAAAAATAAATCAATTGAATTGTAAAAAAGTTTAATTGGGAAAGTATACTTTTGAGAAATTGAAAATAAGATCATAAGATCATATTTCTATAACTTATCTTTCAAGCCATTTGTAACAATATGAGTTTCATTCATTATAGGAGCAGAATGGACCTTTGAGCCTCTGAAGTTTATTTTTTTGAAATTCATCTTTTGTTGTATCTTGTTGAGTTATAAAATCATAATTCCTCACTGAAATAGGCTTAGAGTTTATCCATCATTTTATTTTAATAGATAACAAAGTGAGACCCAGCAAGATTGCATTTGCATAATGTCAGGAAAGCAAGGTAGTGGGAGAAAATAGACTAAATTTTCTATTTTCTAACCTTCAGCCATTATCCCTTTAATGATGATGAATTCTATTACATTGCACTATCATTTCTTATATGTTCTATTTTGCTTTTAAAAGCTTCTATTTTAGAGTTTTGTAAAAACCTTTAACTAGCTCTTCTTCAAGGACAAAACTGTTAGCAAAATAGAACATGTGAAGTTTAAACTAAGAAATATTAATGTATAGTTTTAAAATATATATTAATATTTAAAATAGTATATTAATATATTTTGTAAATTTCTTATTAGACTTCAAATATCATCCTTTGAAAAGTAAATTTATTTTCTAATATGAGAATTCTTTTTTCTTTATTTCAGAATATTATGGGGGTACACACATTTTGGTTACATATAATGTCTTTGCCTCAGGCATGCCAGGGCTACAAGCTTGGCTTCTCCCATACAGTGAGCACTGCATCCATTAGCTGTGAGTTTACCCACCCCCACCACCTGCCTCCCACCTGACCGGCACCCAGTGAATATTACTTCCATGTGGGCACCTTAGTATTGATCAGTTAGTACCAATTTGATGGGGAGTACCTGTGGTGCTTGTTTTTCCATTCTTGTTATACCTCACTTCGAAGGATGGGTTCAAGCTCTATCCAGGATAATATAAGAGGTGCTAGTTCACCATTGTTTTTTGTAGTTGAATAGTATTCCATGGTATACACATACCACATTTTCTTAATCCACTCATATATTGATAGGCACAAGGATTGTTTCTATATCTTTGCAAATGTGAATTGTGCTGCCATAAACATTCATGTGCAGATATCTTTATTATAGAACGTCTTTTTTTCCTTTGGGTAGATGCCTAGTAGTGGGATTGCTGGATCAAATGGTATTTCTATTTTTAGCTCTTTGAGATATCTCCAAATTACTTTCCACAGGGGTTGCACTAATTTGCAGTCCCACCAACAGTGTAAGAGAGTTCCAATCTCTCCACATCCACATCAGCATTTGTTGTTTTGGGACTTTTTGATAAAGACCATTCTCACTGGAGTTAGGTGATATCTCTTTGTGGTTTTAATTTTCATTTCCCTGATGATTGGAGATGTTGAGCACTTTTTTACATGTTTGCTGGCCATCATTCTGTCTTCTTTTGAAGAAGTATCGGTTCATGTCCTTTGCCCACTTTTTAATGGGATTGTTTGATTTTTCTTGTTAATTTTCTTAAGTTCTATATAGATTCTTGTTATCAGCCCTTTATTGGATATGTAGCATATGAATATTTTCTCCCATTCTGTAGGTTGTCTATTTGCTCTAATGATAGTTTCCTTGGCTGTGCAGAAGCTTTTTAATTTGATCAAGCCCCATTTATTTATTTTTGTTGCTGCTATGATTGCTTTGGGGGTCTTCTTCATAAATTCTTTGCCTAGTCTGATGTCTGTAAGAGTTTTCCCAACATTTTCTTCTAGAATTCTTAAGGTTTCACGCCTTAGGTTTAAGTCTGTTATCCAACGTGAGTTGATTTTTGTGAGAGGGGGGATCCAGTTTCAATCTTCTGCATGTAGATATTCAGTTTTCCTAGCACCATTTATTGATTAGGGATTATTTTCCCCAACATATATTTTTGTCTGCTTTGTCAAAGATTAGATGACTATATGAGGATGGTTTTATATCTGGGTTCTCAGTCCTGTTCCAAAGGTCTATATCTCTGTTCTTGTGCCAGTCCATGCTCTTTTGGTTATTATAGCCGTGTAGTAAAGCTTGAAGGCTGGTATACTGATGCCGCCCAATTTGTTCTTTTTGCTTAAGATTGCTTTGACTGTACGAGGTCTTCTCTGGTTCCATATGAAGCATAGAATTATTTTTTCTAGATCTGTAAATAATGATGATGGTATTTTGATAGTGATTGCATTAATTCTGTAGATTAGGTAGTATGGACATTTTAACAATATTGATTCTGCCAGTCCATGAGCATGGTAGGATTTTCCATCTGTTTACATCTTCTACAGTTTCTTTTCTCAGTGTTTTGTAGTTTCCCCATATAGGTCTCTTACCTCCTTTGTTAAATATATTCCTAAATATTTAATTTTCTTTGATGCTGTTATGAAAGGTGTTGCATCTTTGATTTGATTTTCAGCTTGACTGTTATTGATTCCTTCAAAGTATCTGAACAATGTAAATTGAAGACCTTCTGGAAAGGTTTCACCATTCAAGATTCCATTAAGAACATTTGTTATTAATGGGAGGAGATCAATATATCTACATTAACAGGGGTTTGGAACAAGTTTATTCCAACTCCCATGGATGACTTTGAGGGCTTTAACACTTCAGTGGTGGAAGTAACTGCAGATGTGGTGGAAATATCAAGCAGATTAGAATTAGAAATTCAACCTAAAGATGTGACTAAATTGTTGCAATATCGTGATGAAACTTGAATGGATGAAGAATTGCTTCTTATGGGTGAACAAAGAAAGTAATTTCTTTAGATGGAAACTATTCCAGGTGAAGATGTCATGAACATTATTGGAATGGCAACAAACCACCATCCTGTTCAGTCAGCAGCCATTACATTCTGGGGAAGACACTCCATCAGCACAAAGATTATAATTCAGGTTATTGTTAGCATTTTTGGCACTAAAGTTTTTTTACTTAAGGTATGTACATTGTTCTTTTAGACATATACTATTACAAACTTAATAGACTATAGTATAGTATAAATATAATTTTATATGGACTGAGAAACCAAAACAATTTTGACTCCCTTTGTTGTGATATTCACTTTATTGCTGTGGTCTGCAATTAAACCCACAATATCTCTGAGGTATGCCTGTGTAATATATTCTTTATCCATTTTACTATTGATGGACACGTAAGATAATTCCATATCTTGCACATTGCGATGCTGCCACAATGAATGTGGGAGTGCAGATATCCCTTTACCATATCGATTTCAATTCCTCTGGATATATTTCCAGACGTGGGATTGCTGGATCATATGGTAATTCTAATTTTACTTTTTGTGGAACTGTCATGCAACTTTCTCTAATAGATGTGCTAATTTATATTCCCACCAACAGTGTGGAAGGGTTTCCTTTACCTGCATCCTAGCCAACACCTGTTATGTTTCATATTTTTTCAGAAAAACCATTCTAACAGGTGTGAGATGACATCTTATTGTGGTTTTAATTTTCATTTCCATGGTGATTAGTGATGCTAGTCATTTTTCATGAACCTATTGACTATATGTATGTCATCTATTGATAAGTGTCTGTCTAGTACTTTGCCTATTTTTTAATAAGTTTATTTATTTTCTAATGACATTCTTACCTTATATTCCTAAAGTAAACCATGCAACCATATTGCTGGATTCTATCATAGTTATTAATATTTTGTTCACAGTTTTTGTATCGTTCAGATGTTAGTCTGAAATTTTGATATTAGTAGTATTTTGATTAGGTTTTGATATCAGAGTTATGATAATCTCCTAAACCCTTTTAAGTATATCTTACTTTAGTATTTTATAATATTATTTCTAAAGGCATTGTATTATTTCTTTCATATAGATGTGTTTGATCAATTCACATATGAAACCATCTGGCGGCCATAGAATTATTTTTGTAGGAAAATTTTTTCATTTTTGCCCAGAGTTTATCAATTGTGTTAATGTTTTCACAAAATTAAATATTGTTCTTTAATATTTCTCTTATTCTTTTTTGTTTCAAAACTGTTACATTGTTATTATTTTTTGGTTTAATATGTCAATAATCTTTTAAGGATTATTCCAATGAGAAGTGCAAGTCTTCTTATTAATTTTGTTTGTTTAGCTTATAATTACTATTAAACATGTCAAAAATATGCCACCATGATCATGAATTCATCTATTTCTCCTTTCACTTTTGTCAATTTTTGCTTGGATATTTTGAGACTAAGTCATTTGAAACAGATATTTTAATAATTTTCATAGTCCTGATGTGGATTGACTCATCACTGTTAAATCTTCTTTTTTCCTTTATTAAGGATTTTTTTTATTAAGGTATATTTCACTGATATAAATATAGCTTCACTTTTTTGGGGGGTAGAGGGTATATGTTTTGTTTCTAGCCATTTGTTTTCAACTTTTCTATAACTTCCTTCCTACTCAAGATACGACTATTATAAAGTGCATACAATAGTTTTTTAAAGAACATCTCAATCTTTATATATTAAATGAAATAATTGTTTACACTTTATGTATTGAT
The DNA here is from genome assembly GCA_028533085.1 of Varecia variegata. Taxonomy (NCBI): domain Eukaryota; kingdom Metazoa; phylum Chordata; class Mammalia; order Primates; family Lemuridae; genus Varecia; species Varecia variegata. The sequence goes on along the minus strand of JAQIFY010001455.1, from coordinate 9,509 downwards.
AATATATTTAAAATTTTATTTTATATCATAGAGATGGTGAGTTATTAACATATTTAAAAAAATCAGAAACATGAGAATTTTATTATAGAATTAGGCTATGTCATTGATGTAGGCAGGGAATGAAGTCAGAGAAACCAATTAGGAAATTATTACAATTAACACATATTTGAGATGTTGATGTCCTGAAAAATTGTAGCAACTGGGGAAAATTAACAGAATTGTACATGAAGAGGGTATTTGTAAGCATTTTATTTCAACATGGAGAGGCAATGGAAAAATTTAAGATGTGTAAATCAACAGAAACCTATGGAAAATGTAGGGAAGGAATCAGAGATTGTAGAAAAAAACCTGTATATTTTACATTCTGAAATTCTTCCTTTTGGATTAGGTGCTTAACACTGGCAAATGCCATAGAGCCTTCTCATTAATGTGTGGTCCTAGGGACTAGCAGTATTAGCTTCCTCAAGGAGCCTGTTAGAAATGTGGAAATTCAGGCACTACTCCAGACATACTATATCTGATTTTACATTAAGAAACCTTCAAGTGATGTTTTCTGCACTTTAAATTTAAGCAATGTGTGGAACAGTGGTTCTCTACCTTTTCTGCATATTAGTATCATCTGGGGAGCCTTGAGAAATCTCATTGCCTGGACCATCCTCTAGACCAAATTGGAGTCTGTGGGTTTGGCACTCAGGCATCAGTAAGTTTAAAGCTCCCCAGTTGGTTTTCTTGTGCAGCCAAGGTTGAGATCCAGTGATATAGGCACATGAAAGAGAATGGGACTAGACTAGACAATTAAGAACAAGAATTCAGGAGGATTTTAAGAGCTGGATTTGAGTCTTTGTTCTGCCTGAGAGATATTATTCTCTATGCATCACTTTTATCTATGTATCTTTTTAAGTTTTATTCAGCAAATATTTATTAAGGGCATACCTTGGGCCAGACATCACTGGAAGGGTTGGATTAAAGATTTCCAAACCGCTTCCAGTTCTAAAATTATCTACATTTTCTGTCTGAAGTGGGTAAATTAGGAGGTAATTGGCAAAGCACAATAGATAGATGGTAATCATCTGTATAGGAGTATTATGTGAATGGGTGGTAAGATAATTTGCTGATTGTAACTACTCAGAAATTGAGTGGGTAGTACTGATCAGAAGAATAAATTACATCAGAAATAGAAAAGTAAGCAACATTGTTTTATAGAGATAAAACTAGATAAGCAATAAATTTATGAGAGTGTAAGTTAAGTGAGTTTGAGAAAAGACAAAACAGAAAAAAGCAGATAACAAACTTGCAGAATTTTCTTTTATATTTTTACCACCAAAAAATGAGAAGAACTGTTTCAGTGTTTCTCAAATATTAATGTACAAAGGAATCACCTGGGGATTTTTATTAAAATGAAGATTCTGACATAGTAGGTTTCTGGAGTACGACTTGAAATTATGCTTTAAAAATAAGTGTCTATGTAATGACATGCCGCTGGTATGGGGGCACACTTACAGCAACAGGGAGCTGGAGCTCAGTTGTATAATACAAGTAGGGCAAGTGTCCTGCTTAAAGCAAACCTGCTCATGCATCCTTCTTAGTTGCCTGGATAACTATCCGTCATCAAAACAAGAACACATCTTTGAAATTCACATGAGAATGAAATAAACTTGAGTGAAAGAGAAACATCTTAGAATATGTTGGAGAAGTTTTGGGGAGAGGGTTCTGTATTTCATAGAGATAAGAGACTATTTAAGGAAGAATTAGGTTCATATTTAAACAGGTTAATAGAACTTACAAGGTTAGGAACTTCTAGAGTACAGCATGGCTGTTTTATCTCCAGCTGTTTTTGATCATAGTCAATATAAAACTGCACATGCTTCATAAATACATTTCCTCATCTGTTCATGTGACACTAATTCTGTGTGGAAGAGAGTGTTACAAGGAACAGGGTTTTTGAGTCAACACCAGATACTAATCAGGAAATGGCACGTACTGTTTATGGAGATATAATAAAGAGTGAAATTGAAAATGGAGATATTCAGGGAGCACATAAGGAAATGAAATAAGAGCATTAGAGTTGGGAATAAACCATGAAAAGAGAAAAAAAGCCCATTTTTATCTGTTTCAAAGATGAAAAACAAAAACTGAATGGGAATAGTGTATCAGAGGCTCTTCATCTTAAGGGAATAGGAGGAAAGAGTACCTGTCAAAAATGGGCATGGTGGCGCATGCCTGTAGTCCCAGCTACTTGGGAGGCTGAGGGAGGAGGATTCTTAAGCCCAGGAGTTTGAGGTTGCTGTAAGCTAGGCTGATGCCATGGCACTCTAGCCAGGGCAACAGAGTGAGACTGTCTCAAAAAAAAAAAAAAAAAAAAATTAGAAAAAGAAGAGGATTTACACCTCAGGAAAAAAGAATCAGTAAGACATGACTTAAGAGCTTTTAAAGCAGCATGAAGATACTGTTTGCTACTAGATACATGAATTTGTGGTGGGCTAGGTGCATGACATTGATTATTTCTTCTAGCTATGCTCTGCAGCCTAAAAAAGGCAATGGAGAAATAAATGTGTGTAGTGAGGCACTGGTCACTATTGTTGATGGCACCAAAGAACATAATTATGGAGAGGCAGGAAGGCTTGCCTGGAAATGGCTGACCATCCATGTCAGAGGAAATAGGTAGTTAAAAGAAACAAATGAGTTCAATGAATTAGAAGGCACTTTAGTTTGAAGTGTTTGATGAATGTAAGGTGTAAAATAAATTACTTTGTGAGATCTGGGAGTGAGAAGATACTTGAAATTTGGGATTGCAATATGGTATTTGATGGCAAGTTACAAGGCGTGATTATATAAGGTGTAAATGACTGATATGGAGTGAATATGATCACAAATAGCATGAGGAAAAATTTTCTTTAAGATCAGGATGCCAGGAGATTCCACTATGTGATTATTAGAGTTAGTATAGATGTCTGTAAGTGTGGGATGGGAATAAACAAACAAACAAACAAACATATAAACCAGTTTGTGAAATAGTTAGGGAAAGAGATAATGGATCCTAGTTTTGAAGTCTTGGAAAGAGAGGCATAATTGTAATATCATAGAGTAATAGAGTTGGGAAGATACTTGGAGCTAATACAGTTCAATGACATAATTTATAGATGAGTAGGCTCATAAGTAAGAGGGTAAATTACTTGTCCAGAAACATCTATCTCTTAGATAATATTTGGGACAAGAATACGAGATGGTTGACCTTTCTTGTTCTTGGTAGTGGTAAAATGGTGGCTGTGATGATAGTGATTTTGACCATGGTGGTGTAGGTGTACATGCCAAGAGCCTATTAAATATGGCAAGTTTGTTCATAATGTGAAATGAAAAGGTAAATGAATGTTTGATTCTGATTCCCCTCCAGAATGTTAGTGCCATAAGGGCAGTGTTTTTTGTTCTCTCTTTTATTTTCTGGTTTATCTCTGATTGAGTTGGTGCTCATTATATATCTGCTGAATAAACATATTTTTAAAATTTAGAATTTGTTATCAATTAGGTGCTATTGTAGAACTATGAATCTACTAAGGGGAATGTTGTTTTATAGAACATTTATCACTTTAAGTGTGAAATAAGTATTCATGGAAAATCAAAATAGATAACAATTACTGAGCTCATGCTATGAACCACATGCTGCCCATACATTATTTTTTATACTCATAACAACTCTCAAAAGTAGTTATTATTATAACATCAGGGACCTAAGCTTGTATTTAAAGTGTCAATTTCCTACTGCTAGACTTCAGGCAGGAATATGTGGTAAACTTTTTGGGCAGGTCTTACAAAAGATGATTTCTATGCTAAGGGCTCTGTTGGAGAGAATGTCTCTTAAAACAGAAAAGCTGCCAGGCCAAAGTGGGTTCATTACAAACCATTAATTATTAAATGGGAGTTTTATTTGGTAGATGAAATCTCTCCCCAGCACACCTGCATGGATCCATGTGTTCTCTATGGGCAGAGAAAAAGGCTGTTGAAATAAATGCTGTTAATATAGAGGAAAATGAATAATGTGATGGGAAGATAAACTCTTCCAACTAGTTTAACACAGATCACCAAGATGATTCATTGATGAGAGGGCTCAGGGATAGGACATAGGAGGGAAAAGTTTAGTTTAGCACTACTCTGAAAGTTGTGATCTTTCAATTTTGGCCCATGAACCAACAGCATCAGCATGTATTAATTCAGAATACGCATGTTAACAAGATTCCCACTCTAAAGTATGAGAAGTGTTGGTAGGTAGTACTTGGCCAAGCAGTTTGTTGAAGCAGAGGCTCCTGGAGCAGTGGCAATATCAGTAAAAACAGTCTTGTTCATGAATAGACATAGGATTCTGTACTGATATGGTAGATGGATACAAACACCATGTGAACATATTGGGGAGAATTTAAATGAAATCTTGGTAATTGTTATTAGAATGACTCTATCTGTTAACACAAGTTAGTAAGGCTTAGAGATATTGGGGGTTTGTCCATTTTACAAAGGAAGACATCAAGACTCAAAGAAGTTAAGTAACTTACTCAAGGTGACACATGCAGAGAGTCCATGTTCTTTCTACTCTACTGCCAATATTTTTTAATATTTATTTTTTAAAAATCAGCTGACTATAAGATCCAATACTGCCAATATTTTAAATGAGAAGTCCCTCAGACTAGCAAGAAGTATGCCTTTACTACCTTCTCTGCCATGATCAGGAACCAGGAGAGACAATAGGGCCTCTTCATAACTGGCACTTGGGCAAGATGGCTATCATTGTTTAGGAAATGTCAAGTTTCTGCTAAAACAAAAAAGTGGAGAAGGAAGGTGAAAAAAATTTGGTGGTAAAACGACTCATTTGATTTGTAATGTCACTAAAATAGACTGAGTTAATTCTAAATGAGAGTGCCAGAGTAAGGGTTCCAGGTGTTGCTCACAAGAATCATAGCAGAACATTAAAGGAGTGACTAGAGGCACATGATAGTGAAGGTGGCAAAGTGGTGAAGTGACTTGCAACGATGAAGGTAGAGTTGGGAGGGACGAGGGATGGCAAGATAGTGATTCAACAAGAGGTCATATACCTCATATACAGTTCTAAATTAAGTCACTATGAAAGCACTGGCATGATACATTGTATACTCTAGAATTCTGATTATAAGTAGAGTAACTTAGAGTCAAGGTCCCAATATGTTTTATAAACATAATCACACTAATTTCCATGATACTCTTCTGGAGATATCGTTACACCATACTATTTAAATAATATAAATATTCTGTCTCTCAGTTGAGGGGGAGAAAGAACTTGGTGAATCATTACCCACCTCCTCCCAGGCTAAAATAGTTCAAAGTGTATTTTTGTAGGCTCTTAGCAAGTCAGCTATCTTTTTAAACAAAGGTACTCCTATATCAGTTTCAAATTCTGATGTCTGACTCAATTATTGGAAGATCATTTTAGATCTCTTGATAAGACTGAAAGAGGAAAGAACACTGCAGTGTAGCTATCAAAGTCTGATAATAATGTCTATATTTATCTACAAATGAAACATAATTGTTTAATTAATTAGCAATTTACAAATTTAATTAGTTTAATTACTTCAGTTAATTTCTTCCAATAATTTTAATACAGTGATGTTTGATGATGGATTGTGATTTATATACCATGTGCATATGTTATAGTGACAAATTTAGTAGAATTAATGGTTCCCTTAAAAATAGCCCCTTCTTGGAAGAGAATGATTCTATAAAAAATCATTGGATATTTTCCTCCCCCCCCCACAACAATCGAAATATTCTACATGCCAATGAAGTGAAAACATTTTGTCTGCTAACAAAAAAACTGCATTAATTATTAGATTCTGATAATTTAACCAGTTTCTGGTTTCTTTTTAAACTTATGCCATGAAACAGAATAACCTTCACAGCAATGACAGTTAAGACAGTGTTTTTTTTTTTTTTTAATTTTTTTTTTCAGCTAAAGTGTTTTCTTCTTAAAAAGGGCTGCAGCACACAGCAGTTTTTGCTCCTTGTCATCTTTCCTTTGGGAGGATGACTATTTATAAATAATAGTCTAGAATACTGTGCACATTTCCCAGAGCAAATGTCCCAGATTTGATGATCATTTCATGGTAAACCCCTTTAAAAATCAGCACGTTTCCTTCTCGAAATATAATACTGCCAGGTGGTACGATAGACGTCAAGGTGTTTTATCAGCATTATTATGACAGTTTCGTATCACACCTTGGTGGTGTTTTCTTTGGAGTATTTGACTTTCATTTATTTTCATTTAATGGCACTTAATGCTCATGCTAACAATGTCAAGCAGAGCATAAGAATGGAGACCTTCTTCTAAAATCTGTCTGACTTGCTTATCACTCCAATCTAGGTAGCTCCATTATTTGCCAGAACTTTCTACCCTGGGAATATGACGTTTTATATTCTAGATTCAGAGAGATCATGTCTCCACAGGAAGAGGCTGAAGGGCAATACTTTTTTTAAAAACAAGTGTGTGGTCCTACAGTGATCAAAATAGATCTTTACAAATGGCTACTGAATTGTGTTTCTTTGAATTTAAATGAGTGTTCTCTTATTTGCTAAATATATTTCTCTAAATGTGGAGGCCATCTTTAGATGTCAGCAGCCAGACCTGTAGTTTGGGGAATTATTTGTAACTTCCAGAGTAGCCACCTGATTTCTTTCTCTTTTTCCCCCCACACTGTCTCATCTTCTCAGTACATTACTTCTGGTCTCACAGTGCTTGTATGTAGCCTTCAATAAGAATTTCACCTCCATTTTCTAAACTTACTGTTGTACTGGTGTGTGTCTGTGTGTGTGTGAGAGAGAGAGGGAGAGAGAGAAGGAGAGAGATTCAGAGGAGCTAGCGCAATGTCTATTCACAAGCGTGATCATATAGCTGACGGCAGCCTCAAACTCCTGGGATAAAGTGATCCTCCCATCTCAGCTTCCAGAGTAGCTGGGTCTACAGGTGTGTGGTACCATGCCTGGCTAGACTTATACTTGACATCATCTGCCTATCCCCATGTCCAAAACATATTGTCACCAATTGTACCATTACTGGGAGTGTTTCTTATCCTTTGTATTTTTTAAAAGTGAAGGATCATACCACTTTCCTATTATAGTCCTCTTGTTATATACACAGCAGGGAATAAATCTCTCTTAAAAATATCTGGGAGAGGAAATGAAGAAGATACCTATTATGTTAGCTGGAATATATGATACATTTCTGGAGATATAAGCTTATTGTAGGTAATTAGGTTTCTTGATTCTATCTGCTCATCATTCAAATGCTGTTAAAGAAGAAAGGGTGAATATGAGATATGTTTCGTTGAAGCGATGCATGTAGGCCAGTCAACGGTTAATGCAACATCTATTAATTATAAGGATAAGTTATTATGTGGCTTGACTAGTTCACTTATTTGTTTCTGCAAGCATTTAAATACTAAAATGTATCATTTTTCAAAAGGAGAAAGTAACAATTTTTCTTATAAATTAACTAATATAATTGCAAATGAGTCTCAAAATCTATTCTGTGAAAATACAAAAAAATCCACAAAGAAAATAACATACACTACTTTATGCAGCAGCTGTGGCCTCAGTTGCTTTCTTGGAGCCTGCAAAGATATAATGCCACATAAATGTCATCATACCTGCCAGTTCTCAAAGTATCTTCTTCCAGACTGTAAAAATTCTTGAGGTAACTAAGGTAATTCTTGAATTGTTTAGAAATGAGAATACTATTATTTGAAGTTATAGATCATACATGAAATAATAATATTATTTTACTTCATAATATATTTTTTTAATCATTCTGTAATAACCATTAGCATTTTTGTGATTATTCCTATATCATACACACACACACACACACACACACACAGAGAGAGCACTAGTATATTCTAGTTCCTTCATAATAAATCTGATAATAACTTACTGAACTGTACACTCACTGATATCACATATGCTGTTTTTTTTGTTTTTAGTTTTTACTGCTACAAACATTCTATGGCAATGATCCTGTACTTTACCCTAAAATCCTTAAAAGGTCTTATTTATTTTTTTTCCTTCAGTGGGACAGATTCCCACAAGAGGGCTTTTTGAGTCCAAGATTCTGTTCATATTGTCAGTTCATTTTCTCAAAAGCCTATTAGAGCCCACATTCCGTGAGCTATATATGAGTATCCCCTCTCATCCAGGTTATCTGTCCTTACTAGCGCTCATTTAAATTTATATCAGTCTATCTAACGGATGTTGTCTAATATCTCAGGGTTGATTTAATTTGAGTTTGGGTATCTTTCTATGTGTTTGTAGGCTATTGGTTTTATGGAATTATGTTATCATTTTTGGAACATATAACCATAAAAATAAAATAATATGGGGAAGTTAAAGGATAATATAACCTTATTTTGACTTAATATTTTACCTAAATTTTAAAGCAGATTTGTCTCAATTTTACCTAAATAGAAAAATATAACAGCTTACTTCAATATAAATATGCAAAGGAATATATAATATATTCTAGCCCAATAAGTGACTTTACCACTAGATATAAACATAACTAAAGAAACAAACAACCACCAAATAAACAAAAAGCAATAAACAATAATATTGAAAGCCAGGGTCTGCATTCAGATTTCTCTCTCTGGGCATACTTTAACAGGAATGTTACATAATTATCATCTGTTCTAAACTTAAAGATCATTAAGAGAATACATTGTTGTTTTAAAAATAATACATTATATAATTTATAACTCTTAAAATGATACATTACACAATTTGTAACTCTCAAGATTGTCTATAGGTCGATATTTTTAAAGCAATGATATGAATGTATTATATTATTAATTTCTGTGGTCTAATTTGAAACTACATGGGAATATCAATACATTTTCTTTGACATTAATATAAAATAATTTTAGATTTTGACCAACAGCTTTAGTTTTCAAACATTTTGAAAGGACCTTAAATTAATGAAGTTCCATTAATGACATATTCCTGTATCACGACTTATGAAAATTACTTCAGAGCCAAGTTTTATAAAACATTTAGCTTTTTAAAAGCTTTTTTCTGTATCTTTTTCTCAAAATAGCTAATGTAGTTATATTCTGTCAAATATGCATTCAGTAGAGGATTTTCTATTATGTAGATATGTTTAGTGTAACAACATAAGATGTTTTATGAAGGTAACAGTAGTTCATTTTGTTATAACCATCAAGATTTCTTAGATTGAAAAAAAGATAAAGGATAAATTAAGACAGGTTTTTAATGCTTTTGCATTTTTTATCTGACTTGCACATATAGATAAGGATATATAATTTGATGACTCAACTTTAAAAATTGCTCAAAATAACCTGGTTAACAGACTTAAACCTTAGGTGTGAAACTATTAGAATTCTAGAAGAAAATGTAGGAAAGACTCTCACAGACATTGGCCTAGGTAAAGAATTTATGAAGAAAACCCCTAAGGCAATCACAGCAACAACAAAAATAAATAAATG
>JAQIFY010001454.1:0-14168 GCA_028533085.1 Varecia variegata | reverse complement strand
CGGGACTTAAAACCCAAATTCCCTCTTTCCACTAAATAAATCCCACCACCTTTCTGTGGTGCTGCTCCAAAAGCACGTCGCATCCTTCACAGAATCCGAAAACAAGCCATTCAAAGCAAGTTTGAACGCAGTATGAGCTACTCTCCTGGACGTCTAATCTCTGAGGTTTTTATTTTATCAGAGGAAGAGAATTGCAAAGTAATTTGGTCTATTTCACGGGGCACTAATAATATTCAAACACTGTCGGCTGGATTCTTGTTGTCCACAGCACAACCTTGACCTTGGCAAAACACAGCAGGCAAATTGGGTGGAGCCAGTTACAAGATGGTCCCCTCTTTTGTCACTGCAGGCATAAATGCTTCATCACCATTTCCAGTGAGGAAACTCACATCACCGAGGATAAATGGGCTCTCTAAACACTAATGTATTCTCATCTGAAGGTCTTGACTCTCCCTGTTCCTTCTGCTGTTTCCTCCACAACTTCACGTGGCTTCTTCCTCACCCTCGGTCAAGTCTCAACTCAAATATTATTTCCCCAAAAAAGCTTTTTATTGCTGCCTCAATTAGAGCGGTTCATGCTCAGCCCAGTCTCAACTCACCTGCAGTGAGTGGAACAGTGTCCCTTCCACGCTTTTCCCCACGGAAGCCTTGGAGTGTAACCTGGTTAGGAAATAACATCTTTGCAGATGTCATCAAGGTACAGATTAGGATGAGATCATCCTGGCTTAGGGTGGGCCCTACGTCCATGAGGGTGAACTTAAAGCTCTCCAGGACATGACTCCAATATGCCTTCCCAGTCTTAGCTTGTGGATTGTCTACACCGACCGTCCGCTCCTGACAAACTGATCTTCCTGCCATCCAAACACTTCGCTTCAGCTTTTCTTCATGTGTGTCCCTGCCACGTGCCATTTCTCTACCTGGGAAGTTCTTCCTCTTCTCACCGGAGCTCGTCTAAATGTCACTCTTCCTTCAAAGTGCGGTGGAGTCTCGCTTGAGGCAGCCCTGCAGGACACAATGTCGGAAGGACTTCAGCATCTCTGTTTACACACACCCTTGTGTTGCGCTGATATGTGTGTGTGGGCCTGGGGGGATTGTGTGCTCCCAGAGAACAGGAACTGTGTTCCAGAGTTGTTTATTTGCCTGCCTGTGTTGGATTTGTTTTAGGGTTATTTTCTGATTTATCCTTCCAGCCTTGAATGATCCATGGATGATGTGACAATATGTGGAATAAGTGACACTTCGCCTGTGTTACATGAATAGACAAACAGCCATTACCCTGCCAGCATCCACCCTAAAACAAGTCCTTTCAACCACACACCCCTGCAATACAGTCTTCATGGGACTTCTTGGCCAACATTACCAAATGGATTCGGGGCAGAGAAGAGGGAAAATGGCAGGTCCCTTTTCCCAGGCTGTTGAGATTATTTGTTTGCGAGGACTCAGGTGGTAGCTCTTTGGAATATCAGAAAAAATTGGGGACACATTTGGAAGGTCCACACAATCAGGTGAAGATAGTCCGAAAAACACATCACATTACTTTGGGGTCACTGTTGCTGCCATCCTCACCCTGGGAGCTGCTTCCTGCTGTTGGTTCCCTGGAGTCACACTGAGCTCAAACCACATGGCCCTGAAATTGCTCTGCAGAACAGGGACCTTACACATACACACAGACACACACACTTTCACACTCCTGTGTCACCACTGATCTGATAACTCCAAGCAGGCTGTCTAAGCACCATCCTCCTGAAGTCTCAGAGATTTTGTTGCACAGCACAATTTCTCCTATGAGCAGCACCTCTGTCCCAAGGACTTAACTAAGCTGACCCAGCCTCTTAGTGTCCTGCATTCCTCTTCCTGCCCTTTCCAAGTTATCTTCTTCCCCCATAAACACTCCTTCCTTGTCCTGAACACCTTGTCTGTTCTCTCACCTTTGCATGCTCACTGGCCCTTTGGATTCCACAGTCAGCTGTTTCAGTACGAGGTTTGTTTTTCACTTTGAAACTTGAGGCAGTGGAACAAAATTTTTCCCACCGTCAAATTGAATCTGTCCATTTTGAGATGCTGCACCAGTGAATTTTGCTGTGCAACCATCCAGTTGGGATACAAACAAAAGTGAAAGTTTTATCTAAAACACCTACTCGCTCCTTCGTGAAGCTCTCTGTGCATTAAATAATTAAAAGCCCAAACCACTGACCAGGTTGTAAAAGAATGAAGTCCTCTCAGTTATCAGAAGCAGCCTGCAATTGAACTGAGAAATACCTGATGGTCTCTCGGGAACAGATGTGAATTGTGGTTTGTCACCCACTGTGGACACAGCTATGGGGAAAGCGGTGGCCCCCTCTGAGGTGCACCCCTTTCCTCAGCATTCTTCCTTCTAAGGTCAGAGGGCTGATCACCTCACTGCTGCCCCACATGGTCCCCTCATGGCTGGGAAATACTCATTCGCCACCAAATTGACTTCCAAACAGTAGTTTACAATAACATACTTAATTTTATTTTCTGAAAGAAGTACTTCAACCTTGTATAATATACTGGCACGAGCTAACTGAAAACATACCAAAGGAAAAGGTCCCATATAATCTGGCCATTTATGGACACAGTACTTGGGAAAAAAACTTGAAATTCTCTGTCTTATAAATTAAGAAAGTATCTGTGAGAGCTCTTGTTGAATTATAGCTGACAACAGTGCACACCGCAGTCACGCCACGAATTCTTTCCAGTAATCCAGCTCCGTAATTCACCCTGCTCCACACGTCCTCTGTTCTTGAACTTAGAACACTCTTCGTAATAAGGGTCACTTACAGGACCCTAACCGGGGGTGCGAGAAGAAGCAAGTTTAATAACTACTCCAAGACTCATGGCGTTGTAGGGAACAAATGCTGGATCTAAAGACGACACAGATTTAAGACTGAGGGCAGCTTCCACCAGACACCGTGTGACCCTGATTAAGTCATTTGCCTTCTTTGAATTTCTGTTTTCTCCTCTGTCAGTTGTTGGATGGGTTCAGTCATTTGCAGTCATTTTTATTATCTTCTAAAGTCCACTTTAGGTATTGTGATCGATGAATAGATAGATAGATAATCTAGACTAGATAAATCCATTGTATCAAGATTCTTGTGCTCAAAGTGGGCAAACCACGTAAGGAGCATCCCTTTTTGTAATGTTGGCCTGGCAGAGTCAATAGTTCCTGTGTGGGTGTGCTATATATTACAAAGATTTGGGTTGCATCTTCACTATGTAAAGAGTCAGATGAGAGCCCTTTTCTCAAGCCATCTGCTTCCCGATAGGCTTATGAGGAAATTATGAAATTGGGAGACTCCAGAGTGAGACAAGCTCATCATTGCCCACTGGACCTTCGACCTGAGCCCCGGCCCTGCTGATCTGGGCTGGACATGTAAATAGGGAGGACTTCTATTGCCCAGAGGCCTGGGAATCCCAGACCAAAAGCAGCAGAGTAGCCAACTTCACCCCTTCCCTAAGGACCACACTCTCATCTGGTGACCTAAGGCCTTAACAACGCAAGAAAGTAAAGAAGGATGATCCCCAGGAACAAGGGGAACCGGAGATCATCTCCCTGGGGCTGAAAGCAGCTGGCCTGAGCCATCCTTCCCTGAGTCCTGTACTGTTCCGCCTTGGACTTCCCAGAACAGAACCCTGTGAGGCAGCCCCTCACCTTCTGTACTGCTCCAGAGGCCTGGCGAGCAGTATTCCAAGTGGGCGGGAAAGGATCCAAGACAGAAAGAACAACGTCAATGCCTTTAAACTCTGCTGAAATCTCCTGCTGCCCCAGTAGTTCCTTGCTTGACCATGGTGTGGGTCATGCTTTGTTTCCCCAGGCATGGAAGTGTGTGGGGAGTGGTCTGGAAAAGCCACTTATGAATGCAAATAAGAGGTCATAGATTTCATTACCAGGTGCGTAGCCTCAAGAGCTCCCAGCCCAATGCTTCCCGATAGTACAAGTTGATTAAATGTTTGAGGAAGGAAGGAAGGAAGGAAGGAAGGAAGGAAGGAAGGAAGGAAGGACGGACGGGAGGGAGGGAAGGAGGGAGGATCTTATGCTTTCTTCTGGAGACTTCTCACCTATTCAAGGAAGAATTAATTCTTGATGTTTATTGATTGTATATTTTAAACTCTCCACCTTACCACTACCGTGTACTAATACTGGGACCAACCCAACAGAAATGAACTTACATTTTAAATGAGTCATTTTGCAGAGCAAAGAATAAATCAGCTCTCAGAACTCAGGGGCTCTGAGAAATAGGCCACACCGCTCCATCAGCGAGAGGGATTATTTCAGAAGCAGTGCACGGGGGTTTCTGACACCGCATGCCCTTAATTTATGAGACATTCATTGGAGGGGCTTTCCCAAGTGTTATTTTCATAAACAGTCAGATTAATATGGGGGCTTTTTCTTACATTTATTTGGAAAAATCTTGTCCTGATGCAGAACATTCAAGCTTGGCTACCTACAAATAAGCTAAAGTCTTTCCTCTGAAATGTTGTTCCTTAGCCTTCAGTCCCACCTGCTCTGAAGCAAAAGTCATGCTTAATTTTGTGTTGCTTTCCTTCTAATATAGAAAGCGTGTTAGGTCAAAGAACTGCAGAGAATGTGAGCGCTCACCCTATATTACGCTTTTAGTCATTTGTGGTTCCCTAGTGCAGACTTTTTCCTCCTCATTCCCTTATACCCCAGGCTATTAGGCTTCTGCCAATTTATTGTTTTAACCCTGGAGGCACAACTTTTTACTTTACCTACAGCCCTAGGTGGACCACCAGGTTTCAACAACCGTAGAGTTCTGTCAGGAGTCAAGATTTCACAGTCACAAGTCTGAGGGACCTTCATGGATCCGTCAGGTTCAATGGCACAAGCTAACTGCCTCCTTTGAGGGCCCGGGAGCCACTCAAAGTGACTGACTGTCCGTGTCATCCTTTTCCTTTGCCAGACAACAATCTTTGAAGGAAAAAAAAAAAAAAGGTGTCTCTGAACATACCCATTACTTTTCCAAATAATCCTGTTTAATAAATTCCCTGTTTGGCCAAATCGGATGTGCTGAAATATCTGCCAAGCATTCTGCACAAAGGGGTCTGCAAGTAGCCGGCAGCGAGTGTGAGGACAGGACATGTGAACGGGCTGGGTGTGGGATTTCCCCTCCCCGGCCAGAGGGTCACCACTGCTCGCTGTGTGCAGATGGGGGCTGAGCTATGCAGCACATTGTTCGTGAAAGAAAAAGCGACTGTTCTCTCCGAGTGCCCCTTCCCCGCTCCGAATGGCTGCGATCAACAGCCCCAAGACCCTAATTGCCACAGCCTATTAGAAATAATGAGACTTCCATGGCAGAAGCCAAGGGTAAAAGCGACATCTCGCAACACGAAAGGTTAATACCAACATATACTGCTAGTGAGTGCAAAGGGCACATCAGTTGGTGGCTCATTATGGCGGGCTGACCCAGGGGAAAGTGTCACTCTGCAGAGAGGCCTTCTCAGGATGTGGCAGCAAAAGTTACAAAAGATAAGGACTTGCCCGTGAAACGCGCTCAACTAATGAGAGCTGAAAATTGTTTGAAATATCCCGATGACCTCACAGATGGGGGGTGCTGATTAAGATGGCTACAGGAGGCTCCTTTCTTGTCTGACAGCCCATTGAGAGGCTTTGGTGAGATGTGACTAACAGGCCGGAAAGGTGTCTCCATCTTCTCTGACATGGTCCATGCTTTGGGCAAAACAAACAGGAAAAATAAGTCCGAACTGACACACATGTTGGAATTTAGTTTTCAGAGACATGTTTTGGGGAGAGAGCACTGGTGGGGCCGTCAGCTGCGATTCCTTTATGGCAAAGGGTGTTCGTGACTACTTGCGTGACTAATCGCATGACTGCGCTGGGGATGAGCCAGCGGCAAATTGAGGTCTTGAACACTTGACAAAACAACCCCACTGTTCTGTGGGTGAAATTCTATAGAGCTTCATGTGTAATTAAATGAAAGTTTCATAAGAGTCTACACCTCAGTCACTTAATGCTGATGTGTGGCACAAAGGAAGGATTTTTGCCACATTGAAATACATCCATGAAACAATGGAGAAATGTCCTAAGTTTTCTGAGACAGAGGTGTTCACAGAAGAAGCCCTGGAGTTCTCTTGACCTTCATTTAGTGCCTGGAACATGGAAAAGTGATCAGTGTTATGGACGTCTTCCTCTGCCTCATACCAGATTTGAGGATGAGAGTGCATCTCATGCTGCTATCTTAATTCCTTATCCAGGAAAACTGGAAGTAACACCTGCCCGTTTGCCATGTCACATAAACAAAAATCACTCATGTCTTGCAATAATAGTCAAATTTCCCCATGAAAAGAGCTTATCACTATATTAAACAAGGGTATACAGGGTTTTTATAATGAGATTTAGGAAAATTTCTTTCAAACTTTTCTAGATAGTTGTGTTAGTTATTGATTGCTAAATAACAAATTAACTCAAGAATTGATTTATCACTGTAGAAAACAAAATTATACAAAGGTTTTTATAATGAGATTTAAGAAAATTTTTTCAAGCTTTTCTAACTAGTTGTACTAGTTATCAGTTGCTTTACAACAAAGTACCACAAAACATAGTGGCTTACACAACAATAAACATTTATTATCTCACATAATTTCTATGCAACCACATGAGGTTGCAGCCAAGATGTTGATCAAAGCTGTGATAACATGCAAAGGTTTGTCTGGGGCTGGATCATTCCTTCCAAAGTGGCTCACTCACATGCCTGGCAAATGAGTGCTAGTCATAACTGGGAGGCCTCAGTTCCCTGCCATATCAGCTTCTCCATAGAGCTGCTTGAATGTCCTCCCAACATGGCAGCTAGCTTCCCCCAGAACAATAATCCAAGAGAAAGAAAGAAGCCACAATTTCTTTTCTGACCTAGCCTCCAAAGTCATGCACTGAGATTGTATCTACAATATCCTAGTGGTTACACAGGTCAGCCCTATTCAACGCAGGGGGGAACTACCCAAGGGCATAAATGCCAGAAGGCAAGAATCTTTGGGAGCCATCTTGGAGGCTAGCTACCACACTATTTTTTTTTAACAGTATGTCAGTATTTTTAAAAGCATATCAGCCTGACCAAAAAATATAAAAACTATGATTATTGATGTGATCAACCAGAAGTCTATAAGTAAGACAAAAACAAGGAAATTCATGGTAAAATTTTTGAAGAAAATATACTCCATTCACCTAAAAATATTTTCTTGTACTAACTGATATATGTTTATATATTATGGCTGTAAGATCAATGTGAAAATATGAATTGAGAGATTATTCAAGAGAAATTGATCTTGGTAGATAAACAAGGGTTTTTGAAACAATTTGCTCTCTTTTCATCTCAAGAACAGGATTTTTTGCTTAAAACATCTAGAAAACTGCAGTCTTCCTTTACAATGCATATCCAAGGTGGAGAAAATCTTAATCAGCTGATTTGAGAATCCATTTCCCCAACCTGTCTGGGGAAATGGACTTGATAAATCCACTCGGGAAAAGTTGAGTCCCCATGGGTATGGTTATGGTCAATGCTGATATACAGTCATGTACCACATAACAACATTTTGGTCAATAATGGACCACATATACAGTGATGGTCCCACAAGATTATAATACCATATTTTTACTATACCTGTTCTACATTTAGATATGTTTAGATATACAAAACTTACCATTGTATTACAATTGCCCACACTAATCATGCAGTAACAAGATATACAGGTTTATAGCCTAGGAGCAATAGGCAAGATCATCTAGCCCAGGCGTATAGTAGACTATACCATCTAGTTAGGTATAAGTACACTCTGTGATGTTCATACAACAATACAATCACCTAATGACATATTTCTGAGAACATAGCCCCATTATTAAGTGATACATGACTGTATATTCTATATGTTGAACTAAATTGATTTATAAAATTTATCAATATTTTAGTTCATAAAATAAATTCCTATTTAAGCATTTGATGAAACAGTTTCATGAACCAACTTTTCTTGTTCCTCTATAGAATATAGGATAGAACATTTTCCTCTTAGGGTGGTGTTACCACAAAATTAGACATTCCATGCTTGAATTTATATTGAATTTGTATTACTATTCTCTGGATGAGAACCACAATTCTTAGACCACCTGGATGCAAAGGAACTGGAAAATGTCATTTCCAGCTGGGCAGCCACTTCCCAATAGTACTCTACATGGTGGAAAGGAAGTATGATTATTGACAATCAGCTAGCTGTCTCTGTCACAGTTTGTTCGATTTTTCATTTGCATTTCACTTTAAGGAATAATTTAAATCAATTAAATAAAACAAAAAGATGAATTGGGCATCTCTTTTAAATAAAAACATTGATGACAGTACTCTGCAGTTTTAGAGTGACCTCTCACATGCTTGAGCTTATTTGATTTTCGTGGCAATCCAATGAGATATATACTATGCTAGACTCCAAAATGGATATTGTCCACTATGCCAGTTACAGCTTCATGTTCCTATATTGGACAATGTGTTACCTTGTTTCATTTAAGACATTTCTAAATATAATGGATATTAAGAAACTAAAACAATATAAAAATTTTAAACAATAGAAGAGGACAGAGATGGGATATGAATTAAAAATTGAGCCTGTGATAAATTTTCTTTCATTGAAAATGGCGTAGAAGAAGAAGACAAGGAGGAAGGAGGAGGAGAAAGAAGGAAGTGGAAGAGGTAACAGTGGAGGCAGCTGAAGAGAATCATTTCCAACTTTTGACACCAATAGTTGAACAATTGCAAGACTCACGGTGGTTTAACATTCATGTCAAAACATCTCATCTCCTTCCTCAGCTTCTCTCGCCTAAGTAAATGGGGAGAGATAGCATGTTCATGGATTAGAAAACTCTATATTGTTAAAGTGTCAATGCTTCCCAAATTGCCCCCAAGATTCATCACAATCCCAATCAAAATCCTTATAGACATTTTTATAGAAATTGACAAATTGATTCTAAAAATTTATATGAAAATCCAAAGAACCTTGAATAACCAAAGTAATTTTAACAAAGAACATAGTTGAAGGACTTATTCTACTTGACTTCAGTACTCACTACAAAGCTATAGTAATTCATGCTGCTTGATTTCATTTAAGGGTAGACATATAGATCAATGGAACAGAAGAGATTCCAGAAATAGACTAGCTGATTTTTGACAAAGATGCCAAGGCGATTCAATGGGGAAAGGAAATTTTTTTCAACAAATTTTGTAAAAATCAATGTTACTGCCTCCCATACACAAAAATAAACTCAAGGTGTATCTTACAGCTTAATGTGAGGCCTGAAACTATGAAACTTCTAGAAGAAAACCCAGGAAAATACTTTGAGACCTTACGGCAGACAAAGATTTCTTAGATATGATACTAAAAGTAGTATTTATAGGAAAAAAATATATTGATAGTTAAACTTTATCAAAATTTAAATAATTTGCTCTTTGAAAAGCACCACTAAGAAAACAAAAAGACAAACAAAGACCAGTAAAAAAAATTTACAATACATTTATCTGATAAAGAATTTGCATACAAAATATATAGAGAACTCTTTAAATTCAATATGTTATGAACAGACTCTTCACCAAAGCAGAGATAAAGTAGCCAATAAACACGTGAACAGATGTTCAGCATCATTAGTCATCAGTTGTGACATATGTATACACTGCAGATTAAAACCACAATGAGATACCACTACACACCCATTAGATTGGCTAAGATGAAAAAGATTGAACATACCGTGTGTTTGTGAATATGTGGAGGAACTACAACCCAAACACCAATGAGGGGAATATAAAATAGTACAACCACCACCAAAACAACTTGACAGTTTCTTAAAAAGTTAAATATACACCTACTACACAACCCAGCCATTTCACTCCTAGGTATATAACCAAAAAAAAAAAAAAATGTCCACACAAAGATGGTACATGAACATTCTTAGTAGCTTTATTTGTAATAGCCAATGGTTTCACTGATCATCACCTAAGAGCACATTTAGGAATAACGTTGATCAGGTGTTGGGCAGATGTGGGTGGGGGAAGGGATGGGTGTATACATACATAATGAGTGCGATGCGCACTGTCTAGGGGATGCACACATTTGAAGCTCTGACTCGGGGGGGTGGGGGGGCGAGGACAATATATGTAACCTAAACTTTTGTACCCCCACAATATGCTGAAATAAGAGTTAAATAAATAAATAAAATGAAAGGTCAGAGAGAAAAAAAAAATTGAAAACTATCCAAATGTCCATTAACATATGAGTGGATAAATAATTATAGTATATCTATCTGTACAATGGGGTTACTATTCATCAATTAAAGTGATGAACTATTGATATACATAAGATGACTGAGTCTCAAAATCATTATCCTGAATAAAAGAAATCAGGCAAAAACAGGCAATATAGAGTTTAGCAATTCCAGTCCTAGACATGAACCTAAGAGAAATGCATATGCCCACCAAAACAATTTACACAATATGTTATGACCATCATTTATAACAGCCCAACACTGAAAACCATCCAAAATATCCATCAACAATAAAATGGATTTTCTAAATTGTGGTATATGCCCATAATGGAATATTATACAGCAAAGAGGATAAATAAACTACCTCTACATACAACAACTTGGAATATTATAAACATGATGTTGAATGAAAAAAAAGATAGTCACAAAAGAGCACATAAATTTTATTTCATTGATATGAATTTTAAAAACAGGAAAAATCTACAGTGTTAAAAACCATGATAGTGGTTATTCTTGGGGTCAAGTGAGTAGTGACTGGAAGAGTATACAAGGGGTGCATCTGGGGTGTTGTAATATTCTGTTTTTAGATCTTGGTACTGGTTACAAAGTTGTGTTCCCTTTATGAAAATTCCTCAAACTGTACACTTATTATTTGGTACATTTTTCTGCATTTCTGTAACATGTCAATAAAAAGTGTACCCCTATAAAAGCAAGTTTGGGGGTTAGATGATGCAGTCAGAATTAGAAATGGAGATTTTTGTGGAAATGCATATGTTCAACAAGCAGGAAGAAAAGTGGGTGTACACTAGTAGTTGACAGGATATTACTGGAGATAAACATTTATGTGTTGGTCACTACAACAGTCATAGATAATGATAAAGGAAAGAGAAAGCTAAAGAAGGAATTTGGGGGAGTTTTTACCTATAAGTATTAGAAGAAGAAAACAAAGAGGTAGAAAAAGACCAAGAAATGCATGCACATAGATGCCAAGGCAGGAGAATGCTGCAAAGAGGACAGAGGGGCAGCTAATTAGCAATGGTGACTGAAAAGCTAAAAAGCAACACAGTGGTTAAGGGCGTGGGCTTTGGAGACAGAGTTCCTGGATTCAAATCCTCTGTTTTCTCATCTGTAAAATGGGGCTACTAATGGACACGACCTTACAAGTTTCATTCATTTGAACAGTGGCTGGCACATGACATAGAGAGCTCCAAGAGGATGAGGAGTATGAAAAAGGCCACTGGATATAGTCATTAGAAGCCAGGCTACAAAGTATGGTGAGAAACTATGTGCAAAAAGAGGAAACCAAAGATGAGCAACCAATGTCCAAAGGCCACAAGTGGATTCTCCAGCTTTCTAATATGACACCAAGAGTATGGTCAACCTTTCTAGTTCCCAAATACTCACTTGTGGAGGCTACCGGTTGGCCAGGGTCTCCATTAGTCAGAGATTTCCAGGCACCTGATCCAGAAAGGAAAGTTGGTTTTCTCAGTTGTCTGAGAAGTTTAAATGCAGATAAACCCATCTTGTAAAAACAATGCCAAGGGTGAGTTCCTGTTTCTGAGATTAAGAAGTTTCTCCAGTAAAACCCACCCCAGGAAAGAGAGAGAAAGAGTCCTAGGCAATTGTCCACAGAAGGCCAACTCACCAGCTCCATCCAAAGTTTCTTTTCCAAAGGTGCCATTGATTGGCAGCACATTGGGTGAAATGTATATGATGTAATGAAGTATTGCCCTTCCTAGTATTTGTCCTGACCTTCCTAATATCCCCGAGGACATATCAGCCACTTTCAAAAATGCATCTTCTGAACTAGATTCTCAGAATTTCTCTGGTGCTTCTATGTTCCCTGTGAGCAATCAGAGATGTGTTTCTTCGGGCATAAATATACATTCATTAAAACTTAACTAGAGTCATTGAGCTTTTTACATCACTTGGGAGGCTTTTGTTTTAATGCCATTAGAAAAGGAAAACTATGAAAATTAGTATAAGTATCTTCACCCTCTATGGTGACGGATGAATCCAAATAAGCCAAAAACACAGATTGGTTCATAGAAATGTGATGCCTTCTCTGAAAAGTGTCACTTGTGTCTTTAGAAATCTTGCTGTTGCAGGAGTTGGGACAAAACCCCCACAACTTTGTACAAGCAAGTCCTTCAGGGTTTCAAGTAAGGACAGGACTGGACCATAGAGAACTAAAGTAGAATCCCAAAGAGATGACACTATGAAGAAATTACTGCACTGAACACTGAGCATCAACATCTATATTGCTTGAAGAGAGTGCCAGAACAAAATGTCACAAAACTTCTTTTACAATACCCTTTGATTTTAAAAACTTTACTTCTAGAAATTTATCCTAAGGAAGAAGTTCAAGAGAGGCCAAACAGAAAGCGGTATGTGGAAAGATAATTTTGCAGTGTTATTTTTAACTGCAAAAAAAAAAAAAGTAGGAGCAACAACCAATAAGAAAAATGTTTTTTTAAATAGAGATGATAACAGCATAAGTATTAGTGGCTATTGAAGTGGTAATTATAAAGTCTACAAATGCATAGGGAAATGTTTTCTATATTTTAAAATATAATAAATGAAAAAACAGTATATAAAAAGTACATACACCAATTATTACCCTGTAAAAATATTATATGTATATTAACAAGAAATCAAAAGAAACACATAAAAACAAAAAGTTATACTAGGATGAGATTATGAGTAGATAATTTTTTCTTTTATCAAACATATGTTAAGACTTTTGCTCTCAGAACAATGGAACAGATGCACTTTTCTCATTCCTCTTGCTAAGCACAAGTAAAAGTCCTAGACATTATACATAAAGCAAACTTTGAAAGGTGGAGGGAAGGCAGGCCAGGGTTTTCTTTTTTCCTCATATATCCCAGACTTAGCAGTGAAAAAGCTGACAGCCTAGAAACATCAACAAGTACAGACCAAAATATACTCCAACAAAAGCCTGCTCATCTCAAGCCAAAGGACTAGGAAAAGGACAGCTTACAAAGACAAAAAAACTTTTAGACAATTTAGACAATAACCACTCTACTCCAGCCAAACTCACCCACACAAGCAAAGGCCAAGTGAGAGCCTAGATTTCCAGGCTTGCCAGGCTATATAGAGGCACCCCAAACCCCTGCCAGGATGGTATTAGAGAAGAACAGGTAGGGAAATTGACTTTCATTCCTGCCGGCCAATAACAAACCTTGTTCCTCTCTCATGGTACCAGTGGAAAGATTGTGGGGAGCTTGGGCTTCCACCCCCACCTGGCAGTAACAAGGAACACCTCTCGCTCCCCACAGGTGGTATCAGGTGAAGAGTCAAGACTTTAATCATCACCCAGCAGTAAGGAGGCCACCCTCACCACAGTGTCAGTGGGGACCCACGGAGAGCCAGGACCCTCTCCTGTGCTCAGCAGTAATGAGGAGCCACCCCCACCAAGGGTTAATGAAGACTGGGAGGGGAATCTGGACTTCTCTACTTGGAAGCAACAATGTAGCACTCTCCCCCACCTTCCCCTGCCCCAGTGCTATCAGAGAAAGCCAGCTAAGGCAGAAGATTTAAATAAAATCCAGTATCTGATAACATAAAATGCCCAGGTTTTAATTTTAAAAATTATTCATCTTACCAAAAACTAGGAATATCTCTAAATGAATTTTAAAAGACAATCAAGAGATGCCAACACCAAGGTGAGAAAGCTGTTGGAATTTTTTGACAAAGATTTGAAAGTAGCCACGTTAAAAAATGCTTCAATAAGCAATTACTAACGTACTAGAAACAAATACAAAACTAGAAAGCCCCAGAAAAGAAATAGACATGTCAGCAAAGAAGTAAAAGAAATAGAAAAGAACCAAATGGAAATTTTAGAACAAAAAAAAAA
>JAQIFY010001453.1:0-14170 GCA_028533085.1 Varecia variegata | reverse complement strand
CCTCCCTCGAAGTGAGGAGTGGCCATGTGACGGGGTTCCAAGTGGAAGTCTGATAGCTGCTCTTCTGGGAAAGCTTTTGTTTTTCTGATAAATGAGGAATGTGGCTAGCACCACTCTTCCCCTTTCTTCCTACCTTGAACTCAGATGTAACACCTGGAGCTATGGCCACCATCATGTGACCATGAGGCAAGACGCATGGGGAAGGAAAGTCAATGCACTAAGGATGGTGAGACAGAAAGATAGCAAAGCGGGATCCCCGAGGACATGCTAGACAGCTGAGCCCAGAATGACACTCCCCACCATGGCCTTGCCATATGAGCATCCCAGGGCAGGCAGATTCTCTGCAACATGCAGCCGATGCATCCTTCCCGGATGTGCTTTGTATGGCCCCAAGCAGCAGTTCTCATCTCAGGGACTTCTTTCAGAATGGCTCTTCCTCCTGGACCAGTTCCAGGCAGGATGAGAAGGTCGGGCTCTCCTGTTTGCCCAGACAGCTGATGGGCCACTAAGAATGGGGGATTTTTGTCAAGAGGGAACCCATCAGGCTACATTTTTTTCTACCTTCCCAGGCCCTGCGTTGGACCCATGTGAAATAAGCTGCTCTCCGTACCCTTCACCAAGATCCATGATTGAAAACACACAGCACAGCAGTGACCCCAGAAAAGAGTTCTGGGAAACTGTGGCTTCCCAAATTCCCATCCTCCCCCACTGAAGGGCTTACTACCCTCCACTCAGGGCTCTTGTTTATTCTTATTAAAAATTCATGGTGAACCACAGAAGGGGATGGTAGAAAAAAAAAAAAATTCATGGTGGTTGGCTAACCACACGAGCTGCAAAATTCCTAGAGCCCGGGGGGTGACACATTGAAGTCATTTTACTGCTGTCATGTTTCAGAGTAAAAAGGGTTGGCATCCCCCAAAAGAGAGCCAAACCCCACGTGTCCCCATCGTGTGCATGCATCCAAAGTGTCTGTGCACACAGGCTGCACGCTGATGCGCCCTGCCTGGGGGCCATGACTCCTTGTCCACCTTGCTCCACTGGGCCATCCTGATGACCACTCAGACCCCGTCCTCGTCACAGCTCTGATCCTCCCACAGCCTCCAACCAGGGCAGGCATGAAAGGGCCCTCTGTCCCCACCCTGAAGGGCCCCCTTGTCTTCCTGGGCTGCTCCCAGAATTTCTGCAGGGAAGAAGGTGGGAGGGGACCTCAAACAGAAGCTGTGCACTAACCAGTCCCTCATAGCACATGACTCATAGCACGTCCCCCAAATTCCAGACAGTCACCCAATTATATCCTCTGCACACCCTCTGTGGGGTCAACGCAACAGGAGGGGGCAGGAGGTCAGAGGACAGGGGGAGCAGAGCCCCTGGCTCTAGGGTGACCTTGTCTTGGCACTGACACCAGCATGCCCCTCGGGCCGGGGAAGACCAAGACTGCCGCCCACAATACCTGACCCTCCCCCGTCTTGAGCGCTGTGGCCTCAGCCTCCTGACCACTCATGGGAACAGAGAAGGAGTGTGTTGCAGGGTTACACACATGCGTTCTGGAGCCAGGGCCAAGCTGTGAGACCCAGCACAAACTGGCTAGCTTCTCTGTGCCTCAGTTTCTCCACCTGCAAAATGGGTGTGATAATAGTTCCTACCTCAGAGGATTGCCTCAAGAATCAAATGATTAAATTATGTAAATTCTTAAAGCAGCAACTGGCATATGGCAAGTGATTGGCTACTCTAAAATTAATTTTTTTAAATATTCATCTAAATGGCTCAAGTCCTCACTTTTCCTGTTGTGAGAATGAAGGGCACTTAAAGTCATTTCAGTTGGGTTCAGAAAGAACATCTGCTGATATACTGCTTATAAGAGACATTCTTAAAATCTAATACCCCTCCCTTAGGACTAGACATACCAAGATAGACGAAAGCAATATGTAAAGATACATCCACATATATGTATAGTGTGTGGCAAACTCAAAGCAATAGCCATGGGACAGACTAGCAGAAATACTAGCAATAGAATTCAAAGTAGAAACAAAGACTTTTATTTTGTATTTATATTAACATATGCCAAAGCTAGCCAGTATCCACAATCATGACATAATAGTCCGAACCTTTATGCATTAAGTAACATAGTACTAAAATATAGAAAGCTAACAGATGTGAAATGTCATTAAGTTTAAATGTTTCTTCCTGAAGAAAACTTTCCAGGGTGCCTCAAGGGCTCTGCCGGAGACGCTACTTGTCTTAGTACCACATTTGTGGTCAGTGTTCGCAATTATCTGCTTAACCACCCGCACTAGAATTTAAGCCCTGGGGGTCTCATACCATGTCTTGCTCATTTTGTGTGTGTTCATTGCCTAATACTCAAAATTAACGTTTGTTAAATGCATGCCAAATAGATACATATTCAATTCTGTGTCCCTAAAATAGAGAACACACATTTTTTTCCCAAAATTTCATGAATGTCGACAAAAGTCCATCATATACTCTTGGTCAAAGGAAAACTTTTCATAAATTTCAAATGTGGAAACTACATAGACAATGTAACGTCCTCTGACCTTACAGCAAAAGGATAAACAAAACAGCTCCAACTTGCTAGAAATTAAAAATCACCTTATGCAATGACTGCAAAGAAGAAATCAAAACTGAAATTCAAGATTATTTGTAAAGACAGACATAAACAACAACAATCCACATAAAAATGTACGGGATATGGCCAAGTCTGAACTTGGAGAAAAAAAAAACCAAGAGATTGAAATGTTTTGATATTTGAAAAACAAATAACTAAACTAAATGAAGGAAGCAGTCAAAGCAAGAACTAAAAAAAGAGCAAAATAAACCAAAGAGAGCAGAAGGAGGGAATTAATAAAGATAAAATAAAAAATTAAGATATTAGAAAACAGAACAAAACACAGAATTTATAAATACATTCAAGAGCTTGTTCTTTGAAAGGCAAATGAAGTAGACATGCAAATGGAAAGTTTAATTTAAACATATAAATAGTCTCACCACGATGGATTTTTTACACTTGATCTTAGCTAAAAGGCCAAGAAGCAATACAATTGATCTTTTTAAGAAAAAAAAAACCATAAAATAAAATATCTAGAAGTAAACTATAGAATAACTCCCAAAATCTGTAGAAAAGAAAATGGATTTACTTAAGAAGAACATTCTGGAAGACCTAAACAGGAAGAGACAAACCATGCTCCTGGATGAGGAGACTCAATATTCGTGAACACAACAGCTCTTCCCAGATCAATAAGTGAATTTAGTATCATTCCAATCACCATATCAATGAGATCTAGGGGCTGGAGATAAGGTAGGGTTTAACAAGTAGGTATAAAATTTTTCTGAGAAAACAAATGCTTGAGAATAACAAAGACAGTTCTGGGAAAAAAAGTAATGCAGGCAGCTGAGTGAAGTGGGTGGGGTCCTCCACAGAGGGGCACGGGAGCAGGGATTTGGATGTGGCAGAGAGGGACTCACTGTCATGGACACCTGCCCCCCATTCCCCCTGACAGCCTGCCAGACCAACACGCAGCCCGTCACCCTGCAGAAATGCTTTGACCACCCACGGTCCTTCCCGGGCCGGTCCAACATCCATTCTCTGCCCCCCCCCCCCACCTTGGACTGATGCCAAGGACTTAAAATTGGGTGCAGCTGTCCGAGCCCTAACGCTTCTAGGCGTGATGCTGTAACTGTTGCTATGGGGCTGAAGAGAAGAAAGATAATCATCAAACAAAACCGGGGCACACCCACAGTAATAAAAAATGGTCTGACTGTTGCAAGGGCACAAAGGACAAATAGATGAACATCGGTGCCACACTCGTTCAGGACATCGCCACCAGCACAAGTGGAGAGGCTGGGGTGGCTCCACCGCACCGCTGCACCTGCGTGCTCGGTGGCCAAGGAAAGTTGAGAACAATGAGCCCATCGGGCGTCAGGAGGGGCGTGACGAAGACTGCCCGTGCTGTGACTGCGGAGCCACCTGGGCAGCTGAGGAAGTGAAGAGTTTGAAGAAGTTGCTCAGGTTGCCAATGGAGACAAGAAAAAAAAAAAAAAGAAAAAGAAACTGGGCAATGTCATTTCTGTGCTTCGGGAAAAGGTCGGAAGAAAGAGAGTCATCACAGTCTCAAACAGAAAAACATCAAATGACTGATGGGAAATCATTGAAAACATGAAATCCAAAGAACTTTTTTAATCCATCCATTACTGACACATCAAAAGGTCTGAAATGTGAGTTGCAGGGTGCCCCCAGGGAAAAGCACCGTTCTCGTGTCCAAGCCTGGGGAAAAGAGCTATTTCTTGCCCAACAGCTCCATCCAAAGTCCCGGTTCTGGCCACTTACTAGCCTGAACTCTGTCACACACGTGTCCCTGAGCCCACCGAGGTGGCAAGGGAATGAAACCCAGCGGGCTTAGACCAGGGCCCCCTGCCACCTGGAGATGGGTGGCGGAGACCCCACCCCAAACACAGGACCCCAGGGAGATCCAGGTGTGCTTCCGGTGCACAAACAGAACAGATGTGAATGGCAGGAGGAAATGCCTGTCGGAGCTTACTCCCCACAGAAGGGGAGATGCGCAGCTGGGACTTCTGCTTTGGGACGTCACCTTCCACTGTGATTCATTTAAAAGAACGAAACTAAGAGCACCGGGCAATGCTGTCCTAATCCTCCCAGCCAGCACAGCGGCCCTGCCAGGAGGCAGCCCTTGCCCCCACAGCATTCACCCAAGGGACAGCCCACGAGGACACTAGCCACCTTGACCTACCTGGGCCAGGACAGCAGCAGCTGCCTCCCCACCACGGGCACACCCAGCTGCACTAGGAAGCCCAGGAAAGGCAGCCCCTGCCACCACGTGGACAGCGGAGATATCCAGACCACGTGCGGGTAAAGCCCATGTTCTTCTGATGCATGGGTCCCAGCGGGCTAGTGGCAGGGTCCATCTGGAGAGGGACAGACACGTTCTCACCCCCAAAGGTGGCAGAGGAGCCCTCAAGCTGTGGCTAGATGTTGGCTGTGAGGTGTTCCCTCTGAACCCGCCCAGGTGATGGCTTTCCGTTAGCCGGCGTTCGGATGAACAGGGTTTTATGGAACAGACCAAATGTGCACGGGAGGCGGGTCTGTGCACAGCGTTACTGGGAACAGAACCTGCCGGCCAGTCAGGAAATAGCAAGAGGCAGGGGTTGATCCGTGTTCCCATGGGCCTCACACGCACCTCTCCTGGGGCGGCTGTCACGTCACCTGGATTTGTGGGCCGACGAGTCTGTCTCCCCACCAGCCCGCGACCCCCACAAGGAAAAGGGCCATGTCTTACTCCTCTTGGAGTGACGCTGGTGCCCAGCACAGAGCATGGAGCCAGTCGGTGCTCGGGAAATGCTTGTGGAAGGAAGGAAGGAAGGAACCGGGAAGGGACGGAAGATGGGGACAGGGAGGAGGAGGGGACAGGGGAGCAGAAGGGAAGGGAGAGTTGGGGGAGGGAAGGAGGAGGCTTGAGCAGTCATCTGCTCCCTGCAGCCACGGGTGGTCTCTGCCATGCCCTGCCCAGGCTGCTTCCCACAGGTCTCGAGTGGCCCTGCTGTGGCAGAGTGAGAGCCACGCGGTCCCTTAGCTGTCTGGGGATGACCTTACGTGGAACTGGCCTCTTCCTAAGAGCAGAGCAGTTCATTAAGGCAAGGCTCCTGAGCCGACAGCCTGACCTCCAACCTCAGCTCTGCCACATGGGGCCAGGGAACATCGGGTGAGCTCCGAAACTTCTCGGAGCCTCATTTCCTCACCTACAAGGTAGGGTGACAATAGAACTTTTGTCACATCATGTTTGAGAATGGGCCACTCCAGGCAGTGTGGACCATCGGAAGGGAGTTCATGGTTGTCGTCATCGTCGACTGGGGGTCCCTGACAGGACAGGGGCTGTTGCCTGAAGCCTTCACAGAAAAACCAGAAAGACATGACTCAGGAGAGCAGACCCTCCCACGGCCTTCCAGCCACCGCCTCCCTCCCCAGGACGTTCGCCTGCTCTTTGTCCCAGGGTGAAACTCCTGGAGAATGCCAGGGAGTGACCAGGTCCGGTGAGTTTCACGGAAAGAGGAACAGCACCTCGGCCCCCCCCACCCCCCCGTTCTCACGGCCGTTTGGAGGGCACTGGGAACCTGAGCAGCTGGCGTGGCGAGGGGTGTCCGGTTGCTCAGACCTCACGGCCTCTCACCTGGACCGCAGCGCAGAAGGTGGGCAGCCTCACTCCACACACTGCCCCTCCAGCCCCTGCCACCCTGGCCGGGGTGTCCCCACTGAGACACCTGGCCTCTTTCCTTCTCTGCTTAAAACCCTTCAAAGGCCCCTGAAGTTCTCACTTCCACACCACGGCCTCTGGAACCTTCCGCAATCTGACCCTGCCTCCCTCTCCAGACCAGCCCCAGCCCGTACCTGGTGTTCCCACCCCCTCACCTCTCCTTGTGCTGTCCCCATTGCCTGCCTTCTCCTCTTTGCCCAAATCCTGCTTACCTGTTTAAACTGTCCTCCTCCAGGAAGCCCTCCCCCACCTCCCCTGACCTGCAGCGGCTAACGTTCCCCACGCCCAGGAGTCCCAGGTATAGCTGATCCCATGTATTGTAATTACGTGCTCATGCCTCAGTTTCCCCTAGGAGACTGTGACTCCCCTGGGGCAGACTTCTCGCTTGCATCATCTCCACATCCTCGAAGCTTAGCATCTGGTTTGGGGAATGGTGGGTGGTTGCTAAGGACTTTACAGTGATTTATTCACTCCTTCGTTGTTTCTACATGCCTGAGTCCCCTCCACTACTGGTGGCTGAGTAGTGCGGGGAGTGGAGGGCAGCAGTTAACCAAATTTATCAAGTATCTATTTTGTGCTAAGTAATGCACTGGTGGCTCTGGGTCTAAGGAAGTGGGGTCCCCACCCTCAAGGCATCCACCCATCTACCAAGAGATAGGATTTGTGTGTCTATGTGTTAGACCAGGCGCTTCCACTGTTAACCTGGCCGCAAACCACCTGGGGATCACGGCAAAGTGCAGCCTCTGCCTCAGCCGGGCCGGGTGGGGCCCGAGAGTCTGCACGTGCAGCCAGCTTCCTTCCGGATGAACTGCTGGCCGTGCACCACACCGCAAGTACCAGGTCCCAGCGCCTATGGGACGACACTCCGCGTGCTGCGACCGAAGGTGAGGTTGCGTGGAGCAGTGGCCTCCCTTCCACCCCACACTCAATATTTTCCTTTAAACCAATTCTTGCTTTTGTTTCCTAGATGTATTTAAAAGTTTAAATTACTATCTTAAGTGAAAAACAAGCATCACTTTTGATAAATAGAAAACACCCTTAACATAAATATGATAACGTTTTCTAAAGATAACACACCCCTGGTCACATACCCTCACCTGAGATTCTAAGCCTCCGTCCTACTCTCTTTGTTAAAAAGAAGATGAGCAAAGGTTAGCGGGTGAAAGGCACGTTAGCACCAAGCCGAGACTTTCTCTTTGAGGCCATGAGAGAGGTTTGAAAGAGCGGAAAGTGGAATGCGTCCTCAGTCTGTGGGTCTGTTGTCAGAGCTACTCCCGTGTGCCACAGGCAGCAGTTTGGGAGACCCTGGATTTGACACCTCCGAAGGCCACCCTGTCCAGCCCGGGCATACGCCGAGCTCCTGAGGTCCTTGTCAATTTTGCCGCAAAGTGACAGTGTGCAGGGTGGGCTGACCATGGGTGGCAGAGAGGGGAGACCGGGCTCTGCTGGTCAGGACATAGCAAAACGCCTTCGGTATTGCAGTCCCTTCACAGCCAGTCCCACTGTGGCAGCCCCAGGTGACATGCAGCACCCGCCTGCGTCACGCCCAAGAATCTCACCACCCTCCCTGTTATAATGGCTTCGGGTAAACCTGGACCACAGGCTGAAAGAAATGAAATAAGGCACGTGGCAGTAAACATCGTTCCACCAGGCAGCAGAGACCTAGCTGTGTGTCTCTCTCTTCTTCGGTCTGTCTGGGGAGCCCACAGCGTTGGATAAGTCGTGGTGACGGTTACCAAGCGCTTGTTGCCGCACAGCCACCAGAAGTCACAATATTATCTGATGCTGAAAGGCGGGGATCAGGGAAAAGGGTGAATGGATGACTCAGTCCCAGAGCCAGCAACGAAGAGCCCATCCGTCCCCACCCAGCGCCACCCACAAATGAACGTCTGAGCACCTATGTGAGTCAGGGAGGAGCCGGCCAGGGGCACCCCCTACTGATCTGAAAAGACTTGAAATCACAAATCCGGCTACCCAAAGTGCAAATTAAATGCACTGTTTCCTCCCCTGCTCAAAACCCTCTAATGATGTAAAGGACCCTTGTTCTTGTTGGCCACACCCATTTTCCCATCTGGTCTTGTATGCGAGACCCACTGCTCCCCATCTTTGGCCCAACTGGTCTGGGTGGGGCCGACACACACACTCTGCCCACCCCCCCATCACTGCCCTGAACCCTGGCTAGTGTGACTGGCCCAGGGATGGCACGTGCCCCAGAGGGAAGTGGGTCAATCCCATCTTCAGTTGACACGTCTTGAAAAGCAAATCTGCTTCTGCCCCGAGCCGGCCAAGAGCGTGAGCAAAGGCCCTGGACCTGCCTCCAGAGTGGAAGAAGACGTGTGATGGTTCATCTGATGCTCAGCCCGACTGTCCCAGGGTCCCCAGATCAAACAGTCTCTGGGTGTGACCGTGATGGTGCTTCTGCACAACGTCAGCGCGTGGCCTGGTGGCCTCGGTAAGTAGACGGCCCTTCCCAGTGCGTGAGGGCCTCCTCCAGTCCGTCGTGGGCCTGGGTAGAACAGAAGGAGGAGGAAGGATTCACCCTGTGTATTCTTCTGCTGCCTGCTTGAGCTGGGATGGGGTCTTCTCCTGCCCTGGACCGAGATTGACGCCATCGCCTCCCCTGGTTCACCTGGACTGAGACTGGGGTCACACCACGGCTGTCCCGGTCTGCAGCTTGCAGGAGGCAAATCGTGGGACTTCTCAGCTTCCAAAATTGTGTGAGCCAATTCCTTGGAGTAAATACGTATGTATGGTGACAACGGTGGTATGAGGATGAAGCTCCCACCCCCAGCGCAGAGGAGGCGGCGATTCAGAGACTGTGCACACCCACGGCTCTTTCAAATGAGCTCTGGGATCCCTGATGAGTCAGACCCAGGTGGGCCTGGGGCAAAGTCTTACAAAATTGCCCTCAGAGACTCCTTCTAACCTCCCAATTCAGTGTCCCTACACATGGGACTCCCAGCCCTCGCAGACAGGGCACCTCGGGGTCCCTCCAGCTGGCGGCACAGCACAGTGGTTGGCAGCACACGCCCGCGCCTCGTGCACCTGTCCCGGTTCAAACCCCCGTCTGTCAATTGCCCTCTGGGTCTCTCTTTGCCTGTTTCCAGAGTATGAAAGGGGGAGTGATAACACCTGACGAGTTATCAGCAGTGCCCGTAAAGCACCTAGAACACGGGAATCTGCTGTCACTGCAGCTCTCTCGCACACAGTCCTGGCTGCATTCCACTTACTCGTTCCTGGCAACTGAAGAGCAGATGTGAAGTGGTAACTTTCTCTGGGGAGAGCAAAGCCAGAGATCCAGAGCTTTAGACAGACAGGTGGTTCCTCTTCACTGGAGATGTGCAAAGCCATTGATCCCAGTGCTGATATTTATAACAGCAAAAACCGAGAACAGTGTGAGTGTTCCACAATAAGGGCTTAGGTATGTGCACTTGGGAGCTCCCGCCAAGCTGGGCAGGGTGACGTTGCTCCCCAGCAGGTCCAGAGCGTGAAGCCCAGGACAATGATTCTGGAGACTTAAGATCTCACGGCATTCAGCTGGCCCAGGACCCATCACCCCTTCCTCCTCTCCGATTTCTTTTTTTCTCTTCTTTCTTTTTTGGAATGGGAAGTCTATCCATTGCCAGGCCCACCATTGTATTTATTGTATTTTGGAAGCATGTAGCTTGTTTGGTTTCACAGGCTCACGGCTGCAGACTAGACCTCGAGTCTCACCCACGTCTGAATCAGACAATGTTTAGATGGTACTTTGGACTTCAGACTCCAGAGGGATGTTGGAATGAGTTACGACTTTGGGGGCTATTAGAATGGGATAAATGTATTTTACACATGAGAAGGACATGAATTCAGGGTGTTCAGGGTAGAATGCTATAGACAGAATATTTGTGTCCCCTAAAATTCAGATGTTGCAATCTTAACCCCCAATGTGGTGGCCTTAGCAGATGGGCAGTACTGGGAGGTGATTAGGGTGGGGCCTTCATGAGTGGGATTAGTGCCCTTGTACAAGACACCCTGGAGAGCTCCCACTCTTTTCTGCCCCAAGAGGACACAGGCAGGAGACAGGGCCTCACCAGCCACCAACTCTGCCAGCCACCTTATCTTAGACTTCCCAGCCTCCTGAACTATGAGAAACACATGTCTGCTGTTATAGCCGCCCCATCCGTGGTGTCTTGTCATAGCAGCCAGAACCTACTGGGACAGGGGCCATGTCTGACTGGACCTGCTCTCACTAGGGACACGTGGGCGCCCCACACAGTCACCCTGGAATCCCTTTCGCACCTGTGTGCCCATCCCTCAGTCTCCTGAGCTCTGCAGATGAGGCCACACCTGTGGCCTCCGGAGGAGTCCTGGGGCAGCCCCCATCTGTGTCCCCTGGTGAGGCAGCACAGCTGCTCTGCTGCTCCTCCGTGGTCAAGACAGCTCTGGGAGACAACTCAGCTCGAGGGCTCC
Organism: Varecia variegata; assembly: GCA_028533085.1. Classification (NCBI taxonomy): domain Eukaryota; kingdom Metazoa; phylum Chordata; class Mammalia; order Primates; family Lemuridae; genus Varecia; species Varecia variegata. The sequence goes on along the minus strand of JAQIFY010001453.1, from coordinate 3,440 downwards.
AGGCAGGGCCAGGTGGGGGCTGGGAACCACCAAAGTCACCCCCTGTCCTGCTCCCCCCCTCCCTTAGTGGTGTCTCCTGGGGACACTTCCTTGGCCGATGGCTCCAGTCCCAGTCCTGACCTCACCGTCCACTGGGGAAAGGTCTCACCCTAGACGCCACTGCAACCCTGGGCCTCACACGGTGCCGGCACCTGGTAGACACTCAGCGAACATTTGGTCAGCAAACAAATATTTCACAAAACCACCGTTGTCCCCACTGGCTGCGGAGCCCCCGGTGGCTGTGCACTCCACCCCCATACTCGGCAAATCCCCGTCAGCCCGCTGTGTTTCACGTGCTCCTTGGACAGCCTGTGATAACTAAGTGTTAATTGGAGTCGGGAGAAGTTACAGCAGCCTGTGCACTATCAGAAGGGCTGAGTTCACGTCCTTTAGAGACAAACTAGGACAGTATTTTCTTAGTGTTTCTCCAATAAATTTACTGCAATCTGCCCTTTTCTCCTCTTGCTTTTGATTTGGGGTGAAGAGCACACACTGTGAGACCTAGAACACAATCCAAACCCCAGGCCCTGCTTTCAAAGCATCAAACCCTTCGGCCTCCTCTTTGGCTGATAAATAGAAACTTCTGACTCTCCAAGACAAGCCCAAAAGGCAGCAGAGCCCTTGTTGCTGAGAAAAATGACACGTGAATGACTCTGGTTTGAGCTCCCCAGAAATGCTGAGGGTCCCCCGGGCCGGCCGCACATTACGGTGTGGGCGGAAGCAGCTGTGGGCTCGACTGACTGGACGTCAATAGAGGAAAATCGTTTCTAAATTCTCGCCCCACTGCTGCCTTTTCCTGGCCTCTTTGTCCCCATGAAAGCAAAACAGATCCTGGGAACTAAGACAGGGGCTGAAGTTTACAAATACCCCAAAGAGATTCATGTTTCCTGAGAAGAAATCAAGACTGAGGTTTCTTCTTCCAAGGCTGATTGGGTCAAAGTTAAGAAACAAAACCCCATTAACTGCAAACTCAACTGCCGTGGCGGCCAGGCCCGTGATGTCCCCGTCTCTGGGCTGGACACGGGAGAAAACAACACATGGTGGTGAGTGTGGGAAACTGGGAAGCTCAGGGCCCACCTAAGTCGGGAAACCTCCACACAGCTCCAGACAGTCGTCACCACGTGCAAGTACAGCCCGGCACAGTTAAATCACTTGATTTTTGAAGAGAACTTAGATGTCTGTATTTTAAATTGAAATTTCTCAACCAGGAGACACAGGCACATGTTTCAAAAAGCACCGTGCAGGTGCCCACCCAGCGACGCACCCACCCGAGGCTCAGACTGCATTCGGCCCTTAAACAAAAGAGTTTGACCAGTGAGATTTGCAAAGCGGGCTTTGTCAGCAGGGGTGTGGTTGTGCATTGAGTTCCCTGTTTCTCCTTAATTCCAGGGCGCTGAATCAGAGTTATCTCGGTTATTGGAAATACATATTTGAACAAACAGGAGCATGCCCAACTCATCCTGCTTTGCCTGGGACTGGCCCAGTTTTAAAACTTCAAGCCCTGCCTCCCAGAGACCTCCTCGGTCCCAGGAAAACCAGGACAGGTGGACACCCCAACAAAGAGACACTTGGTGAGCCATTTGGTTGCACCCCTGGGAGCTCATTAGCTTGAAAAGGAAATAGATCTTTTCGGAAACAACTGCAGCCAGCAATGGGGACTGTGCCCCTCCTATTCGAGATCAAATATCACTTCACATGACCTCTCCCTTGTGCAGTCTAAGCGGGCAAGGCTGCTCTTTCAGCGAAAGCCTGTGCACCTCCCAGTTTTCCCCACGGAGTTGCTGGGAGGGCCTGGACCCCTGAGTGTCTGCATGGAGCAGCATCCTACCATCCAAAACCGAGCTGTGCCGTGATGACTGTGAGCGTGCTGAGCCTCCAAGATCTGGGGCTTGTCACAGCATTGGGCCTACCCTGACTGACACATCTTCGGACCCTTAGCTTTGTGGTCACTGTTGCCTAGCGTGAGGCTGAGTGCCTCACCCACGTTCGACCCATCAGATTCGCTCTCCGAGGAAGGTGGCTGTGGTGCCCAGGCGCCTGGGCGGTCTCTGCCGGCTGCTTGATGATCTGCATGAGCAGGAGCCGTGGCGTGGCCAGGCACTCAGAGAGGGAGCCAGTGTGAGGGGTGAAACTGTGCCCCCCAACATGTCTATGTTGGAGCCTTAACCCTGAGTACCCCAGCATGTGACTGTATTGAGAGACAGGGTCTCTACAGAAGCAATAATTAAGTTAAAGTAAGTTCATATTGGTGGGCCTGAGTCCAATATGACTGACGTCCATCCAAAAACAGGAAATCTGGACACAGACGCACACCCACAGGGATGACCATGTGATGACACGGTGAGAAGACAACCATCGCAAGCCACAGAGAGTGGCCTCAGAAGAAACCAGCCCTGCGGCACGTTGATCTTAGACCCCCAACCTCCAGCAGTACGAGGAAACAAATCTCTGTGGTTTGAGCCTCACAGGCTGTGGCACTTTGTGATGACAGCTTGAGCCAACCGATGGCTGGTGTCCAGAGAAAGAGGCGCATGATGCACCACGGAGATGGCAGACGTGGCTCCTGAGAGAGACACGTCCCTAAGGCTCAGAACCCTTAATGGTCGTTAGTTCTGAGCCTTCTACTCCCTGGCCCTGAGATCTCAGGAATAACAAACTTCCCTCTTTTGCTTAAGCTGGTCGAGTGGGTGTCTGCTACTTGCACCAAAGAAACTTTAATCACATACTTTGTTTAATGACTCCACCTGCTACCAAGGGCCTTGTTCCTATGAAATGTCCTTAGCTCACCAGCAAAGGGGAATTTAATGCAAAACACTTTTGGGGTAGACAGAATAACACCTCCCGGAAGATGTCCACACCCTCATCCACAAAATCTGTGCACATGTTACTCTATATGGCCAAAGAGATTTTGAGATGTGATTAAGTTAAAGATCGTGCGATGGGGAGATTATCCTGGAGTAGTTGGGATTAGGCAGGTGAGTCCAGTGTACGTAATCATGGAGTCCTTATGAGGGAAAGAGGGAGGCAGGAGGGTGGGAGTCAGAGACTGGGAGACGCTGTGCTGCTGGCTTTAAAGAGGGAGGAAGAGGCCACCAGCCAGGGAGTGCAGGGGCCTCTGGAACCTGGGAAAGCAGTTGGATTTAAGCAGTTTTAAGCCACTAAGTTTGTAGTAATTTATTATAGTGGCAATAGCAAACTAAGCCACATCGAATAGTGTATTTCTCACAAACCCAGGCCCTGAACTTGTTAAATTTTTGCTTTATTTTCCCCTAAACTATTAAATGCTGAAAATGGGTCCATGAAGGAATGCACCTAAGTTTAGAATTCTCGTTTATTTCAAACCAAAAAGCAATTAATGGAAAGAACAATCGAACATATAGCCAAACTAGTTAAAACCCTCA
>JAQIFY010001452.1:0-14170 GCA_028533085.1 Varecia variegata | reverse complement strand
GTAGGATAAAGTCTAAAGTCCTTAACATGACCTAAAAAACTTATATTATCTGTCCATTGCCTGTCTTTGTAGCTTCATCTTTTAATTTCCCCTATAACACCGTATGTTCCAGCCACGCAGGGCTACTCGTGGTTCCAAAATGGATGCCTCATTTTTTTTAAAACACAGAACGTTTGCCTATAACACATAACGTTCCCTCAGTCTGCAGAACCCCGACCCTTCAAGGTGGTTTGTGGAGCCTTTCTTATCTTAAGCCTTCTTTGATCTCCCACGCAAAAGTCAAGCATTAACTTGCTACTTTAGTGCCTCATTAAAACCTAACGCCAGTACTATCATCTTGCATCAAAACTGTCCACATACTCCTCTCCTTTCCTCTGGATGCACTGACCGGTGAGTTTTTTGAAGCCAGGGACTTGGTGTCTGTTTATCCGTCTGTCTCTAGTGCACCGTGGACAGCGGGTGGAACATAGGGGCATTCCAGGAACAAGCACACCAAGGCCCTATTTTCTTCCTAGTGCAGACCTCGCTTGTTGGAGAATCGGCAGATGTGGGCAAAGCTTCCTAAGTGTGCTGACACCGTTAGGCGACTGGGTAAATGGTAAAACTTCATCAGGATGGGTCTGTGTGCCTACCAGGAAGACAGTTGCAGACCAACACTCTGCTCTGACACTAACACCCTTCTGCCGTCCAGGGCAGCATGGGTCTGGGATCCTCACCCAGGTACTGTCGTGTTCTGTACCGAACCTGAGCTTTTGCTGCGCAGGGGTCTGGCGTGTCTGTCTCTGGCCTGTTTGAGACAACCAGGCGGTGCAAACAAGGCTTCTGGGAATTGTCTCAGAGTTGCTCATTTTCTCGGCCTGCTCGTCTCTCCTTTTTCAGCCTCTTCCAGAGAGGGATCCAGCTTGGATTTTATGTCAAAGCCCCTCACCGCCCTTTTTCATGAAGTGATGTTTCGTGTAGAGATTTTCTTGTTCTTTTTTTTTTTTTCCCCTTGAGACAGGGTCTCACTCTGTCACCCAGGCTGGAGTGCAGTGGCATCATCGGAGCTCACCGCAGCCTCGAACTCCTGGGCTCAAGCCATCTTTCTGTCTCAGCCTCCTGAGTACCTGGGACTACAGGTGCATGCCACCACACCCGGCTAATTTTTAAATGTTTTGTAGAGACAGAGTGTCGCTGTGTTGCTCAGGCTGGTCTGGAACTCCTGGCCTCAAGTGATCCTCCTGCCTCAGCCTCCCAAAGTGCTGGGATTACAGGTGTGAGCCACCATGTCTGGCCTGTTCATTGTTTTTAAAGAGGTGATGCATTTTAGTATTGAAGTTGATCACTAATTGTTCAGCAGAGAATATTTGCTCTATATTTACGTAATGGTTTAAAGAAGACCCTCATGTGATGTCTTCCCACATGGAGAGAGTCATCTTTCTCTGACAGATTTCTAGGAGCAGTGAAGTTACAATGGAGTATGATGTTTTTTTGTTTTTTTTTTTATTTTTAAAAAGTAGTAGCTGTTATTGAAAAGCACAAGTATCAATAGGAAAAACCATAAACTTTATAAATGTGGGTTAATTTCTCATTGGATTTAAAATTTGAGTCTAAGGAATAATTGCAAAGACAGTATGAAGTGAACTTTGCTTTGCTCAAAATTTGATGTTGACTTTCTAGTAGTGGGGTCAGAGTCAACTGGGCACTAGTTGCCAAGATACGGGGTGGGGTGAGGGTCTCGCTGTAGTAGAAGCCCCCTGAATTAAAACCCAGGATTGATTAATAACCGTGGAGTTTCATAAATTTTTTAATGTATACGTGCATTTTTCTAAGGAAGATGGTTAGTTAGTACTTTTCATCAAATTCTTAAGGATATCTGTAATAATAGCAAAAAGTCAAGAATTGCTTTTTGGGGAGAAGATAGGGGAGCCATGTGGGGAAAGGTGAACACTCATTTATTGGGCACCTGTTAGTGTGCAGGTACTTGCATTGAAGGGCAAATCCTGTTCTACGTTATCTGCCTTTGCTCTTGGAGACAGTGACTTCTGAGAGCCCAGAGTCCATGTAATGCCACATGAGCCAAGGGCATAAACACAGAAGTAATGAGGACACTATTGGATGCTTTCATTAGAGTTCCTGTTTCCCAGACGTTCTCCTCCAATGTCAAATCTTTTACGCCGTTGGCCTGAGAAGCTAGTCCCAATCTTTTCCAGCATCCACTTTGGAGATAGGAACAGCTCCAGGGCTTCAAAGAGTCAGATTAACAGACCCAAAAAGCAAAGAAGAAACTCTTGATAAATGACATTTCTTTAAAAAAAAAAAAAAAATCCCAGGATCACCATGCTCTCTGTGATAGATGGGAGAAGCACTTAGATGCTGACATTTAGCATTCTCCATTTATCTTCCAAATAGAAACCTAAAGAGCAATAGTGCAGACCACTTGAGATGCTAAGAATGTTTAGAACAAATTCATTATTAAAGAAGAGTAGAAATGATTGGAACCCTGTTCCCAGAGGAGGAATGCGGCATTAACTATTGCAGAAAGGTTTTAGAAGTAAGAAGGGAATTAGAATCACTAAAATCAGGGAGAACAGAGACTCCCCACCAACCTTGACCCTTCTCTTACCTTGAAATGCGCCTGTTGCTATGTCTGGGTTTGCTTGAGTGGGCACCACTGGCTTTGAAGGAATATTCCTGTGGAACCAGCGTGACAGCTCCACGAGCCGTTTAGGACCCCGTTTTCAGAAAGAAGCGAGATCTGTGAGTCATTCTCTCATTTATCTACATAAAATGTTTGGAGGAAGCAGCTTATGAAGCTAAAATTTGTCCCATTTGACCAGGCATATGGTGGCATTATTAGGTGACAGCTCTGCTGCCCTCAGGTTCTCCTGGTGAAGACTACAGATGAAACCCTGCGGGTTTCTACGAGTTTAGTCTCTGAATTCAGAGAATGTCCTGTCATTTTAGGTCTACCTTAAAAAAGAGAGACTGGGTCAATCTTGGTGATTCTTTTTAGCTCTAGAAAATATATCAGCAGAGAAACCGATACCTTATATGAACTTGCTTTCCTTTATGCTGTTTATTCTGAGAATATGTATCATGTGTCCATTACTAAGTTCCCAACCTCACCCAGGGCTTGCAGCCTGGTGGTAGAAACATGTAGTAAATAAACACGTGGAACTACACGTATGGCCATAGCTCGTGAGAACTATCATGAGAGAAACAAACTAGGTGCTAGGATTAGAACCAGAAGAAGACCTACTTTATTCTTTTGAAATTAAAACTTGGTTTTTTTTTTTTTTACAAAAACATTGCTTTCTTTTATAAACATTTAAACAATATACAGGGTTCATAGAAGAAGGCAAAAAAATCTCCCCAAGTCCCACCCTCCATAAATAATCAATAAAATATTCTCGAGACATGAATTCTAAACATCCGCCTCTGCATATTTACATGCAATCTAAAAAATAAATATTAAATTTGATTTTATTTGAATTTAACTGAAGCAAAAGAAATGAATGTAAAACTAAAGGAATTGCTAAACTTTAGATAACTCTTACTAAAAAAAAAAGATAATCATTTGTTAAAAAAACCTTTAAAGATAAGAAAAATAGTAAGAAGCCTTAAGAGTTGTTGTGTTTAAGCTATATAGAGAAATTTTATGTACAACTGACCCTGAGTGTTAGGAGGACCAATCTCCCCACTGAGTTGAAAATCCATGTATTAATACAACTTAACTCATAATAGCCTACTGTTAACCAGAAGGCTTACTGATAACAATCAGTTAACACACATTTTTATGGTATGTGTATTACATACTGTATTTCCATAATAAAGTAGGATAGGGAAGAGAAAATGTTATTAAGAAAATCATAAGGCAAAGAAAATACATTTACTATTCATTAAGTGGATCATAAAGGTCGTCATCCTCGTTATCGTCACACTGAGCAGGCTGAGGGTGGACATGCTGTCTCGGGGTGGCAGAGGAGGAAGCAAATCTGAGCGTAAGTGGATCCGTGCAGTCCAAACTGTGTTGTTCAGGGTCAACTGTATTACAGAATGAGTCCTCACTGCAAAAATACACTTCCTCCTCCCCCTGTCCTCCACCTCCGGATTGTGTGTTTGTATTAACATCAGTTTTATTTGCTCAGGAATCAGAGCATCTGCATTCTTCTCTGGCTTTTTGTAACTCCAGCTTCTGCTCTGATGATTTCTCTAGTCCTCAGTGTCTTGCATCATTCCCCGGCCGGATTGAGTGAGTTCATCACATAAGCCTGAGTTCTCGCACACTGAGTATGGGACTATTTAAGAATAAAACTGCTATGAATATTTGTACATAAGGTTTTTTGGGAGACACCTGTTTTCACTTGTTTTTAGAAAATACCCAGGAATGGATTTGCCGATCCCTAGAATACATGCATATACTTGATAAGAAACTGACAATTCTTTTTCCAAAGTGGTTGTGCCATTCGATACCTCTACCGGCAGCATATGTGTTCCAGTTGTTTACACCCTTGCCAATATTTGGTTTTGCAAGTGTTGTTTAAGGTTAAGTTTAGCCATTCTATATTCTAACGTGTATGATATGGTATCTTGTAGTTTGAGTTTATAATTCCTCGATGACTGAAATTTTGAGCACGTTTTAATATTCTTACTGGCCATTTGTATATCTACTCCTTTTAAGTGTCTAAGTCTTTTCCCATTTTTCATTGAGCCCTTTGTCTCTTTATTACTGATTTGTAGATGTTCTTGATGTATTCTGGGTACAAGTCCTTTGTCAAATTACGTGCATTCAGCCCAGAGGCGCTGAAGGAGACATGATCACTAAATGTAAAGTGGGATCCTGGGTCAGAGAAAGGACCTTAGAGAAAAGCTGGTAAAATCCAGATAAAGTCTGGCGTTTCTTTAATGGTCAGGTACCAATGCTGGTTCTTTGGTTGTGACAGACGTACCATAGTGATGTAAGGTGTTAAGAACAGGGACATCGGGCGAGGGGTATCTGGAGAAAGGGAGTACCAGGCCAGGAGGGAGAAGCGGGGACAAAGTCCCAGAGGTCAGAACAAGCTTGGTGGGTTCATGAGCGAGGAGGCTCCTGGGGCTGGGAACCTTGTTTATTTTCCTGAAACACCTAAAGAAGATATCCTGATGGGCTGTCTTTTTTCCCCTGAAATCCCCAAGAGAAGTGAAATGTCAAGACACCCTTTTCACTGTCCTGGGTGTCGGTCCACATTGGTCATGAGACCATGGATTGTTTCCAGCCAGCTCCCAACAGGGGCATTGGACTCAGGTTGCTAGAAAAATCCCTTTCATCAGGAAAATTACCCGCAATTTGTCTGTCTTGCCCAGCTGCAGATTTCACTTCCACCTTGATTACCTTTTATGAATAATTGAGAAGAAAAAGGAATAGGTGGGTTTCAATTGAGCATCACAAGCTGATTGCAAAGAAAAGGTTTGGGCCCCTTTTATCCCCTTTTGCCCATTGTAACGTGACACAGGCCAGAGTGAAAATAATTGTATTTGATGTTCTAATTGCCCACTCTTCAAAGGAGTCAGGGAAATAGGCCATATTATAAAGCCACCAATAATTTTGTCTTGTGAATTACTGCTCAAAGACCCAGCATGATGGGTGTTCATGAAGCAAAGAGAGGGTGAGAGAGAAAGAAAGGCAATTAGATGAGAAAGGCATGAACAATTGATCACAAAGCCTTTTCCAGCATTTTCCCTCCAAAGCACACCCCTAACACACACAGTTTTCAGTATAACTTGAGGCTAACAATGATCTAAAAAAGTGTGTTGCTGCCCTTCTTTATAGAGATGACGATTCTTTTGACTCTGTTGGTGCTTAATTAGGTTTTATCTAACCCAGGTGGGACACTAACTCACATTATGCATTTTCTCTTGGCCCACCTTGTAACCAAGGGACCTGCATTTGCTGGGCACCTGACTAGCGCCTGGGGCCTTATTTCATGGCTGTGGGCACAGAGAGTTGGAAAGCTTTCTGTAGGCTCCAGGTTCCTGCGATTGTGGCCTCACTAGCATTATGTTCTGACAAGCAGGGTCAGACTTTTAGAACTTAACAACATGCTTCCTTGGCTATTCTGTGCTTGACTTTGTCTTTAGGGCCAGAGGAAGTCAGCTCCAGATAGGAAGCATTTGACCACTGCTCATTTCTCCCTGTAGGTATTGTATAGTAGCTTTTTATTTATTCTTTATTCAACCACTATAATCCAACTTTTATTTCCACCCAGTGATCTGGAGGCTTTTGGGGATGGCAGAGAATGGTGATGTCTCAAGACAATGAAATTCCAGGTGTAATTTTGAGCCCCACAGGAGATACTAACACAATAAGCATTGAAAATACTTAAAGGGAAAGAAGGAAGTGAGTTAAAAAAGAAACAGTGACTCCAGGTTAGATCATCATTAGTAAAGAAACACATGCAAACTAGGTGATCAGAGCCTCACGAATGTAGAATGACACACACATATAAACACGCACGGTCGTGTGTGTGCATTCGTGGGAGACGAGGAAGGGAAGGGTGGACAGATTGTTGGAGCATTTGGTATTACTGGATTTGGAGAGCTTTTTCCATAAAACTGTCTCACTTTGCAGGTTTGCTGGACAATCTCAGGGGGTTCCAAGATCCTGCTGGCCTTCTAGGAAGACCTCAGGAGGGTGACAGCTGTGTTCAAAAAGGTGCCCGTCATCCCGGCCATTAAGAAAGCTTCATCTTTCTCCCTTGGCAGCTCTCGGGGACGTGAAAAATGCTCCACTCTGCCTGGGTGTGATTAAACTTTGAACTGGAGTTCCACCCTACAGCCTTGCTGGCAAATTCAATAATGATACATTAAGTGGAATATTTACAGCATTAATGCGAACAGGATTTAAAATAACATATACAGTTCACTTAATTACATTCCATGTGACTTACCCCCCCTTCAAAAATGTTATTTCAGCATCTAACTGCACCAGGCTTTTCCTTCCCAAAATAGCCCTGTTTCTTTTTCTCTCTTTGCTGTGATTTACTCTCGGTTTCTCTTGCACCGCATTCGAGATATATTTGCCCATCTGGGTTTTTTGGTCGTTGTCCCTCCCTCCCTCTCCCTAGTGTATTCAATCTGCAGCCACTGTAATATTCTTTGGCTTCATTTGGGGAATAAAACTTATTTGCCCCTGTTTTCAGGAGGAAAGAATTAGTAATGAGTAGTTCCTGGACTCCACAGTCTTGGTCCTACTTGCTTGGTCCACAGGGGGGTTGGAGACCCTGGCTGTGCTGGACTAGGGGAGGAGGGATCGGGCTCTTGCTGGGAACGGCTAGCATAGACAATGCCCCAAATGGCCACCACCTCCTCCTCCTCCTCCCCCCCATCAAGGCACTTCTGCTCATTTTCCAGGGCTCACTCTCTCGACCTGGTGGTTTCTTTGGAAGCAAGTTATTGAAGGTGATAGGAGACGGGAATCTAAATTTTCTTTCTAGACTGGTAACTCCAGGCTCCAATCCTTGGCCCTTCACCTGCCAAATGGGAGACATTGATAGCACCTTGAATGAGCAAGCAGCAGGTGAGCATTCCCCCGGCCCTCGGGTGCTTCAGCTTTGCTCAGCATCCCTGCGACAGCCTTGCCAATAGACACCTCCACCCTTCCTCCTCGGAGCATCCGTCCTTGCTGAGGATGCTGATTTCCTTACGTCAGTCACAAAACTGCTGGTTTGCACTGGGAGAGGACGAGGACGGACGGCCCTGCATCTGGTGGGGAACACAGGGTGGACTCTGGATTCTTCTCTTTGCTTTGGAGCAAAAATCATTCACACTCGCAGGTCCCAGATGAGTACTTTACCTGGGCAAACGTTTCGGTGATGACTTCCCAACTCCGAGTCTCCTGTTAACGCTGTCAGCCATCAGGATTTGATAAAAACCGAGGTTTGTCTTGATCAAGGAAGGGCGCTTGTGGTTGGGAGGGGGGAACCCACTTCAGCCCAGCTGAAGGAAGAAGGCAGAATGTGTTCTAAGGAAGCAACGCAAGGACAGTGCACTGAGTTGGGCCTCGTGGGGTGCGGGAATTTGGAGGCTGAGGTCACAGGGCACCTGTTCACTCCCTCTCCACTGCCGCCCACCAGGGGCTCTTGTTGTTTTTCATCTGCGCTCTGCAAAGCTGCCTTCTCAGCTTCCTAGGCCATAGCCAGTTAGGAGCTGCCCCACAGCCCCCACATGCCGTGTCCTCAGTTGAAGGGAAGAGCTGAGTCTGAGAATCTGGCCGAGTTGGGCAAGTTGTACCTGCCTGGCCCAGCTGACCCCCCTGGGGAGCAGAGTGGAGCACACCCGTATCCCAGGCCTTTCTGTGTGCGAGGATGCAGGTGTGGTGTGCGTGGCAAGGTGGGGACACACCCCAAAGGTAAATCTAGGGATTTGGGTCTTGGCTTCCAACTCCCTTCACCCCTAGGACTTTGTGTGCTGTGTTGGAATCACCTGCCTTCCCCAGACACCAGGACAGGAGCAAAACACCACCCTGGGCATTAATCTCTCTCTCGTACAGGAAACCCCAACTCTTCTCTGTACGCCTCACTCAACACAGAACACTTCTGTGACCCAATGTGTGGCTTCTTCCTACACTAGGCAATTCTCCAGTTCTCCGTGGACACCAGCTGGATGTCCCACAATTCAATTCAGTTCAACTCTGACACATCTACCTGGAGGTAGCATCAGGTCCCACAGGTGAAGGGCTCAGTCTCACAAGACTTTCCCCACTTCAGATGCCGGTCACAAATCCAGGTTGTCACCTGTGCTTCTGACCAACCAGCTATAAATTGGAGGTTCCCACGACCCCCTTCTTGGGGTAGATCATTTGCTAGAATGGCTCCCAGAACTCAGGAAAACAATTAACAAGTTTATTATAAAAGGATCCAACTCAGGAACACTCAGGTGGAAGAGACACATAGGGCGAGATGTGGGAAGGGATGCATTCTACGTGTCCAGTACCTCCACGTGTCCAGCAACTGGGAAGCTCTCTGGACCCCAACTTCTGGGTTTTCATGGAGGGCTCATGATGCAGGCAAGATGAATCGAATCATCGGCCATTGGTGATCGTCAGCCTGCAGGCCTCTCCCCTCCTTGGAGGTCAGGTCTCAGTGTGGGGCTGAAAGTTCCAACCCTCTCAACGCAACAGTTGTTTCCCCAGACAACCAGCCCCCCATCCTTAAGGGCTTTCCAAGAGCTGCTTCATTAACATACACTCAGGTGGGGTTGAAGGGGTGTGTTAAGAATAACACAGACTCTCCTCTATCACTTTTATCACTTAGCGATTGTGGGAAGATTTTAGGAGCTCTGCGTCAGGAATCAGGACAAAGCCTCAACTATGTATTTCTTACTCTATCACAATAGCACGCCTCTCCACCTGCAGATGCGTATCGTCACTGCAGCCAGGGAAGAGGGGATTGCCAAGGATTTTCAGAGATAATTAGATGAAGGATAACATAGGCTCATTAGCAGGCAAACCTTTTCCAATTAAAAGATAAGTGAGACTGCAAAAGGCTGCTTCAGGCAAATCAGTAGCAACATTATCTTTGGAGCCACTTAGCAGCAGTCAGCCAAAAATTTGCAGGAGCATGTGGCCAAAAGAGGAGGAGGGAGAGGGGTCCCTCTGCATCTGGAGAGCATCTGGGGCCAGGCGGGACCAGCACCAGGTCTTGGCTGCTGCCTTCGCTTTGGCACTGAGCCAAGATTGAACGTGGATGAGTGGCGATCTGGGAGTCTACCCAAGATGCTTTGCAAATGAGCACATTGCCGTCAGGAATAATTTCCTGCCTCATGCTACCTGACCCTGGCAGTTATCATGAGACCCTTGCAGGTGGATAAACAGTCTGGATCAGAATATTTATCCATTTGTATTGCAACAGCAGTGCCCAAATCCAGGATGTTCGGAGGTAATCCAGGCTCTGCTTGTTAGGGAGAAGTGGAGGGCATTGGCAAGGTCTTAGCATGATTGACTTTGAAACCAGAGAGGGGTCCATGCGCCTACACCTGTCTCAGGCCAGGGTTTTTCTCAGTGGGCTCTGCTCACCCTCTGGCATTAGACTTACCTTAAGCACTGATTAAAAATGGGATTCCTTCCCTACCTCAAGCCTATTTAAATGAAGGAGGTAGTTTTTTAAAATGCAAATGCAGAAAAATCTATAGGTTATATCAGGCAAAAAAAAAAAGCTGCAAAACTGGATACAATATCATTTCTTTGGGGCAGAAATGTCAAAAAGAACATGTGTCCTGGTATTAATGTAATTTTTTTTCCTGGAAAAATACATTAGAATCTGCAATCAGTTGTTATCTGTGGGAAGAAAGACTTGGGGATGGGGGAGGGAGACTCCTGTTTTGCATTTCAGCCCTTCCTGTTACATTTGCATTTCTAACCACATGCATGTGTTACTTTCGTGCTTTCAGATGTCAGCAGGGATAATCCAGGCATTGGGATTACATACCATTTTTTGTATGTTCTTTTTGTGTTAAGAAAATCAATTTTAAAAGCATCTGCCACTCATAGAATGAGATTCTCCGGGGAAGGAGGCCAAGTTTCCGTATTTAACACGTACAACAGTACCAGAGCCTGAGTCCATCCCAGATGCTTCCAAATGGACACCTTGATAAATGCCAGGACCTGCTCAGTCAGCAAGTGTTCTTCGGTGCTAGCTTGTTACCTTCACTGCTACCACTCAGGATGACAGTGCTGGGGTTTGGGGGTGCCCCTTTCAAATGCATGTGCTTGAGCCTCAACCCCAGAGCAATCTCAGACTTCCTCTTGGAGACCAGCTGGAGAAGGTGCTTTTAAGGAGCTCATGTGATTAGGTCAGGTGCACCTGGCTAAACTCCTTATCTTAAAGAGTACTGTGCCTGATCATGGGATTTGGGAGTGACATCTGTTGTGTTCACAGTCTGTCATTCACAGGGATTATGTAAGGTGTGTCCCCTAGGGAGTAGGGGGAAATCGTTTTACAATTAACATGGTATTTTTTTTTTATTTCAGCTTATTATGGGGGTACAAAAGTTCTGGTTAGATATATTGCCCATGCCCCTCCCATCCCCCCGAGTCTGAGCTTCAAGCGTGTCCATTCCCCAGACAGTGCGCATCGCACTCATCATGGAGATTCCTTAAATAGATTCAAGTAGACCTTCCATTCGATCCAGCAATTCCATTATTGGGCATCTACCTAGAAGAACAAAAGTCATTCTATAATAAAGCCACCTGCACCTGAATGTTTATGGCAGTTTTACAATTAATATGGTAATTTATTGAAGAATTTTAATAGATTCCTTTTGATGGATACTAAAGTTATTTTCCCTTTTATTCCTGGTAGTTTGCATCTGTGCTCTTGAGTATAGCCTAAAATTTTTCTTATATTTCTCCTGTTTGATTATTAAGGTTATACCAACGTCATCCAGAGTTGGGGAGTTTGACTTTCTTTCTTTTCTATCTAGTCTCTGGAATAGTTAGCATGGGATGGGGATTATTTGTTCCTTGATAATTTAATAGTCTTTACCAATGTTAAAAGTTAAACTTAGGCACATAAAAATTTTAAAGAGTTTATTTGAGCAGACAGTGACTCATGAATCAGTCAGTGCCAAACTACAAGTGGTCCAGGGTTTTCAAAGGATGCATGAGTGGGAAAACTTTTACAAGGTGTTGCAGGAAGCAAGACAAAATATTTGATTGGTTAAAGTGGAAAAGTTAGAGGTTAGTTGGTTGTTTCTGACTGGCAATGTTTCTATTAATAGTTAGAGGTTAGTTGGTGGTTTCTGATTGGTAGAGTCTTTAGTTAAAGGTTAGTTGGTGGTTTTTGATTAAGCTTAAATTTTGTGTTACTGTTTACACTGGGTTGGGTTTTGGATTTGCTTATGTAGGAACCCAAGGTGCTGGGGTTGTCTCAGCCTAATGGTCTCCCAGTTAATTCTTTTAATGCCATTAATACTGTTTAGTGTGTATGTATATAGGGTGCGTTAACTTCCTTCAAGACACCAGAACCTGTTCTTGGGGACATGCTGTGCATATGACTGTGTCCTGGCCCAAGATTTAAACTTTTCCCCCATATTTTGTTTTGTATGCATTTTCTTTTTCCTTTTTTGGTACTGTATTGGATTGATTGATTTTTCTTTATCTCCCTGGGTTTTTTTTTTCTTACCCTTTATTAATTTGGAAGTTTTTAATTCAGTCTCCTGTTTTGTGGCTACCTTTATTTTTTTAGCATGCACAGTGACATAATACTCTTCAGAATTAATCTGTAGCTCTACCCTCCTCCCTACCAATCTGAGGACCTTAGAATGCCTTACCTTGGTTTACCCCCATTCTCTTCCACAATATTCCTTTTCCAGTATTTTAGTTCCACTTTTTTTTGATATCTCCCAAATTAGTCACTAGTATTATTACTGGGTTTTTGTTTTTACAATCAATGGTTGCTTTTTGCCAATTTCTTTGCTCACCATTGCTTCTTCTGCCACACTTCTTTGGAAAGGCAGGTTCATTCACTTTGATTCTTTCCTTGCTATGTCTTCACTGAGGATCTGTAGGGGGCGGGGGTTAGGATCTGTGAGAGTGTTTACTTAGTCTCCTCTAAAAATAGCTTTATTTTGCTCTGACTTTTGAAAGAAAAATTGAGTTGCGTTTAAATTTGTAGGTTGACAGAAGTTTTCATTTCCTTTAGCACTTACTACTGCATTTAGACTGTTTCCCCCCACCTAAAGAATTGTGTATTATGTTGTATTCTCTGTGACCATTGTTAGCATGTATACCGCAGGAGCCTCATTGCAGGTTTTTGTCTTTCTCTCTGGTTGTGTATATGTTTTATTCATTTCTTTGGTGTTTTCAGTTTCAGTATGATGTAATTGTGTGTGTGTCAGTGTGTGTGTGTGTGTGTGTGTAGTGTTTGAGATTTGGCATTCTCTTTTAAAGGGAACACTTATTATTTCTGACAATTTTTTTAGCAACTATCTTTTCAAATATGCCTCTCCCTCATATTCTTCTGCAACATTTATTACACATATAGTCTGTTCTTATTTATCTCCCTGATGTCTTAAACTCTTCTTGGTATCATCCATCACTTTATCTGTGTTTCAGATCTGAGTCTAGTTCATTGGTTAGTCGCTGAGCCGATAACCCTACTATCTAACTTGTCTGCTGAGTTTTTAATTGAAATGGCTGTTGTTTTCATCGTGTAGTGGTTCTACTGGGTTCTTTTTAATATGTCTGTTTTTTCTTCTATGTGGTTTTCTTTTGGTTTTAATTTCTTTTAGGTCTTGAATAAGGTTAGGCATGTTTTTATATTATTTTTTAAATGGTAAATCTATTATATAAAGGTCATGTTTCTCCCTGCATGTGTTGCCTGCTGACTCACGCACACAGTGTTGTTTTCTCCTAGACTGTGCAACTTTTTAAAGCATCAAGCCTTCTCTACTGGGTGTGTTTTTCCTTGAGGATTTTCAGGGTCCTGGATCATGGGAGCATCCTTTCAGAGTAGTTTTACATTTGTTTCTGTAAGGTCCTTTTAGAATCATGTTACCTTGGAAGCAGTTTTTATAATGAGTTCATGTTGGGGTTTTTCTAGCCAATGCAGAAAGTGGAAACTTAGACCTATGTGAGGTGTAGGCCCAAAGATTTTTATTTTTCAAGCAATTTTTTTCCTTGAGAGACTAGGCAGAAATATGTGAGCAGTGTTTTTGTGTCTCTGTGCTGATAGATGGATTTTTTTTTTTCTAATCCACTTGTCTGCATAGGGGCAAAATTTCATGAATCTTGAATTTCACCTCCTGCCTCATGTGTCCCAGAGAACCCACCCTTGCCCCCACGTAGACAGTAATATTCAGTCTCCCGTTCTTGGGACCCTTACTCCCCGCCAGGCAGCCTCAGAACCGGTTTTGGTGTTTAGGATTCTGGTTGATGGTTGCTCGTCATTAATGATTTCCTTCCTTTGTTGCAAGCTTACATTTGCATTTAAAACACTTTTTGTTGCAGATTATTTCATCTGTCATTTTTAGGTGTTTGTAGAGGGAGATTTTGGTTTGTCTTTATCCTTAATCTTGCTGGAAACAGAGGCATCTCCAGTAGAAATTTAAATTTGCAAAACAGCGGTGCTTCCAGTCTTATCTTCAGTCATTAGCTGGGTCATGTATGTCTTCTGCCCTGCCAGGGAACAGCCTTTCTTGTTTTTTTTTTTTT
>JAQIFY010001451.1:0-14171 GCA_028533085.1 Varecia variegata | reverse complement strand
ATGCCTGTAGTCCCAGCTACCTGGGAGGCTGAGGCAGAAGGATCGCTTAAGCCCAGGAGTTTGAGGTTGCTGTGAGCTAGGCTGACGCCACGGCACTCACTCTAGCCTGGGCAACAAAGCAAGACTCTGTCTCAAAAAAAAAAAAAAAAAGAAAAGAAAGTGAATAGGCTGGGTCTCAAACCTGTAATCCTAGCAATCTGGGAGGCCAAGCATGGAGGATTGCTTGAGCTCAGACCAGCTGAGCAAGACTGAGACCCTGTCTCTACTAAAAAGAAATAGAAAAAATTAGCCGTGGTGGCGCATATCCATAGTCCCAGCCATTCGGAAGGCTGAGGCAGGAGGATCACTTGAGCCCAGGAGTTTGAGGTTGCAGTGAGCTGTGATGATGCCACTGCACTTTAGCTGGGGCGACAAAGCAAGACTCTGTCTCAAAAAAAAAAAAAAAAATAGATAAATCATAGGTTGTATCCAGAATATTTAAAATATTCCTATAAATCAATAAAAAAAAAAGATTAGCAACTCAAAAATGTGAGTGAACATCTTGAAAGATACTTCACAAAAGAAATCATAAAAATGGCTGAAAAATACATGGAATGTGCTTAACACCTTTAGACAATAGAGAAAATGCAAATTGAAACTATAATGATTGTCCTCAGAGGATCAAGTAAAAAAAAAAAAAAATACAAAAACGAAACTATAATGAGGGTAAAATGGTATAGTCACTTTGGGAAACAGTCTGGCAGTTCCTCAAAAGATTAAACATAGACTTAGCATTTGACCCAGCATTTCTACTCCTAGGCATACACCCAAGAGAAATGAAAATATGTGCCCGACTAATTTTTTCTACATATTTTTAGTTGTCCAGCTAATTTCTTTCTATTTTTAGTAGAGATAGGGTCTCGCTCTTGCTCAGGCTGGTCTCAAACTCCTGACCTCGAGCTATCCTCCCGCCTCAGCCTCCCAGAGTGCTAGGATTACAGGCATGAGCTACCGCACCCGGCCAGGACCACATACTGTATGATCCCATTTATATGAAATATCTAAAATAGACAAATCCATAGAGACAAAAAGTAGGTTAGTGGTTACCTAGGGCTGAGGGAATGTGGGATGGGGGGTAATGGCTAAGGGGTTCAGCGTTTTTTTTTTTAGTTAATGAAAATGTTCTAAAATTGATTGTGATGGTGGACACACACTCTGAATATACTAAAGCCATTGAATTGTATACTTTTAAGTGGGTGAATTATGTGGTATGTGAATTATAACACAATAAAACTGTTTAAAAAACAAAGAAACCACAGTCAGGTACCTTTTCACACCTACTAGGATGGCTAAAATAAAAAATACTCATGACTGAATGTGGGCAAGGGTAGAGCAACTGGAACTCTCATACATTGCTGGCAAGTGTGTAAAATGATACACCCACTTTGAACAACTGTATGGCAGTTTCTTACAAAATTAAACCTTTGTGTATCCTATGAGCCAGCCTATGCACTCTTAGATATTTGTATATCTAAGTCACAAAAAGACTTGTACAGGAATATATGTTCATAAGAGCCCCAAACTGGAAACAACCCAAATGTCCATCAACAGAAAAAGGAATTATGGTATTTTCACACAGTGGAATACTACTCAACGATAAACAGGAATGGAGTAGTGACATTTGCAACAAAATAGATGAATCTCAAAAACATTACATCAAAGAAGCTAGATACAGAAGAGAACTTACTCTATGATTCTATTTATATGAAATCTAAGAACAGATAAAACTAATCTTTCATAATAAAAATTAGAAAGTGATTGCTTAGAGGTGGAATTGGAAGAACGCACAAAGAAATTTTCTGGGTTGATAGAAATTTTTTTTTTTTTTATAGAAATGTTTGATACCTTGTTTTGGGTGATGGTTACACAGATGTATACAATTATCAAAGCATATCAAACTGAATGCCAAAAATATGTGTTTATTATATGTTAATTACACCTCAGTGGGAAAAAAGGGAAAATAACTATATGAATAGAAAAAAATTATTTTAAAAAATTGTGAGTATAAGAGTATGTTTTCAATGTTTTCACTTTTGCTTTTCATCTCTCTTGTTATTAGAATCTTGAAATGGGTCAGAAGAATCTAATTCAGTTTTCTCTTACTGCAGTTATCCCCTCTTTGCTGCCCAGAGTGGATGTTGCCAGTTAGTCTCTGATTAAACAGCCTGAAAGCTCACTGTATTTTTAGGTAGCCAGTTTGGTCATGGGACAACTCTAATTGTCCCAGTTTTTTCTTTTATTGAACCAACTCTGCTGCCCTGAAATATACTCTCATTGGTCTGCTTTTCCACATTTTATGTTCCTCCTGGGAGGTTCAAAATCAGCTGTTATATATTCTCTTCCCAGTGTTTCCTTTCCATGCCTAACAGCTGTGATTGCTTCATTTCTTCCCTGTGAAACATGCTTACTAGACCACACATTCTCTTAAAAATGATTACAGCAATGCCAGTTTTCTTGTGGGATTCATCAGAATCTGTATCGCTCAAAGCTAGGTGTTCTCTGAGTACTTCCTTGAGATTTTTGACTGAGACAGATGACTGTTTAAACATGTCCTGATTATTTTCCAGACTAACCCTTCTGCAGTCTATTCTCTGTGGAGTAGAACTTCAAGGCTTTAATCACCTGTTCTGAATCCTGCGCCTGCCTGTGGGAACTCCCCTCAGTTTTATCCCTGGCCCAAGTAAAATAATCTTCTATTCAAGCTCCTGTTTTTGATAGTGTCCTCAGGAGAATGTCAACTCTATGCACAGTTTGATTATCTATTATGTCATATGGGTCTGTATTTAACAGAAGGTGTAGAAAAGCTCTATCCAGGTATTTATCAGACATATAATCACAAACCCATGCCACACAGTAGTTCTCAGAATCTCAGTTGGGAGAAAGAGTATTCAGAGAAGATAGCTTGCAGTATCTGTAGTCCATGCATTCACCCACCTAGCCCCTCCTCTCTGTTTTTCTGTTTTTACAATTGCCCTTAGTCACTATGGATCCTGGGCCACAATGTATCGGTGCCTTCTAGATTTTTATTTCATTAAATTTCACTTTGGTGTGATACTGTTGACCTATGTTCGCACTTAAAGTAAGAAACGGCTATGTAAAATATTTTGTGGTGTGCTCTATTAGGATTTTATGTAAGGGACTATGCTGTATATTACTCAGTGTTCTTTTTATAGGTCCTCTTGGGATAAATTCCTGCCTGGTCTTAGTTCCTAAAATAGTTGTTTTTCCTCAAAAACTATTGATCTCATTTTATTTTAGGACTCTTGTATAACTGACCTAATGTTTGCCTTTATAGTGTACATTTTTAAACTATGGCTCATTCTATATTCCTACTATTGTTTTCTTTTTTACATCTTTTAATTTACATTCTCTTATTAAATTTCACATATCTTTACAAGCTAACTCCAATCCATTTTGAGGTAAAGCAGGAATTAAGTATATACTACTGGCACTCTGGTCTTAGCAGTATAGATAATGGTGTCGGAAAGTCTCCTTGATCTTGGCCATTTTTAGCTCTTGATTCATATTAGCTTTTTCTCACTTAAATTACCCAAGTCTTTCTTGTACAAATTTGTATGGATCCCAGTTTCTTCCTTTCTGTATAGTTGATTTTTCAAACCCAGTTGAAAATTTTTTGTTTGTCTGCATTAAATATCTAGCAAAGTATTTGGGCCATGTGTATAGTTTTTCTCAAATTATAATCCTAGGATCCCTTTCAGCCTTATCAAGAGATTTAATAAGTGTTCTTTTTGGGTCTTATTCA
Organism: Varecia variegata; assembly: GCA_028533085.1. Classification (NCBI taxonomy): domain Eukaryota; kingdom Metazoa; phylum Chordata; class Mammalia; order Primates; family Lemuridae; genus Varecia; species Varecia variegata. The sequence goes on along the minus strand of JAQIFY010001451.1, from coordinate 10,369 downwards.
TGTGTTGATAAAATACTGAACAGATTAAGGCTGGCAACAGGGTCATTTCTCCAAACTGTCTTTAGTTTCTTAATACTATTCAACCAGCTGTGACTCTAATTTTTCTGTCAGCAGATATTTCTGTCTCTTGTGCCTAAGCATAGCAGAGCTTTTTAGTATTGTACTCAGATTATTTCCTGATAAACAGGGGCTCTATTTTGTCTTTATTTTCACGTGTTAGGACCCTTGACACTATTGTTTATAGTTGTCTGTTCATTACCTCTGAAAAAACCCTCTGTTCTGTTTGAGCAGAAACTTAGCAAAGAAAAGCCTGCTTGCAGAAGCTCCCAGTTGCCAGGGTTTGTTTACTAATTCATTGATTCCACAAATATTGATTGCACTTCCTGCATTATATGAGTCTTTATTGAATGATTGAATGAGTTTTAAAACAGGAGATGAAACTGCATATGTACTTACTGGAAAATGGAATGTGTATTTTAAAAATCAAGAGTCTGGATTGTATGTTCAATGAGTTGAGGCTTTCCTCTTCCCATGTCTCAGTGAAAGTTTTTGGTTCTGTTCAATATACTATTTTACCAATATTATTTCTAATGTATTAGAAGCATTCTATTTTTATTGCATTATGTGATTTGATATGTTTTTATAATGTTGCATTTATTCAGATGTTGATTTTCTATGCACGTAAATATCTAAATTGTTCTGAGGAAGAAGGAAAGCAATGTTAGGTCTGCACAATTTCAATTTGATTTTCACTCTTCTGGTCACCATTTATTATGTAGGGCAAGGTATATTTGCATAGATTGATCTTAATGAGATAAATTTTTATTGTAAACTAAAAATGTAAAGTGACATTTTATCAGAAAAATTATGTTAGTGAAAATTAATCCTTATTAGGACTCTATTATATAATTTTAGTGCATTCAAAACATAACTCCCTAAAAATAACACATGCTTATTGCTGACCCCAGCAAATAAAGGAATCCATTATTTCTTGAACCTGTAGGAAAATTAATAGGCTGGGTTCTCTATCTAGCAAAGAAAAGTCTCAGGTTATTTGAAACTTTTTACTCAGTGTGAATGCTCAAACATGATTACTTCAAATTCAACAGTAGTAGTATACAAATTATTAAGTATTTTATACCATAATACTAATTTTTTAAATTTCTTTTTAGCAACAGGGACCTTTCTTCAAGCACTTTATGTAAACCCCAATATATAAAGTATGAAGTTTATGTTTCTTGGGTTGAAGTGAGGATGGAGAATACAGGTGTCAATCCCTCCACCGCTACTACCAGCTTAGCTTGTCCATCCCTTGCAGCATCTCCAGAGGCCCAAGGGAGCCTCACAATTCATGGTGTTCAACCGTGGGGCCTTATGGTCCCGATGGTGTTCTCTTAATTTAGGAGTTGCTTCACTCTAATACTGTTCTTGGGATGTGCTACAGAGGCACTGGGAAATATTAACAGAGTTTAACATGGACTTTTTATTTCTTCCTGTGATAAAGCTCTTAGGTGGGTCTTAGAGATGCTGTATAAGCCCACATTCATTTCTGCATCAGGTCTGATCAACACTCTAAGAAATGGCGTTTTGTGTTTTCTTATAGATTGTTTGGAATATTTCAAGAACCCATACAGGTTACTAATCTTTTGTTTTTGAAATTATGTCCTCAAGTATGCTACTGCGGCAGCACCTCCCGAGATGTGTTATGTGGAACAGACGTAGGAAAGTCTGATGGATTTGGGGACTTCGGCTGTTTAAAGATATGTGGCAAGTAAGGTTCTACGTTTTCCTCAGTTAGAATAAAACTGCAGTTTATGCAACAATTATGTAATAGTATGTTTTTCTTAACAGGGACTTGAAATGTGGGAACCATACATGTTCTCAAGTGTGCCACCCTCAGCCCTGCCAGCCATGCCCACGGCTCCCCCAGCTGGTGCGTTGTTGCCCTTGTGGCCAAACTCCTCTCAGCCAATTGCTAGAACTCGGAAGTAATGGTCGGAAAACGTGCATGGATCCTGTCCCTTCATGTGGAAAAGTGTGCGGCAAGCCTCTGCCTTGTGGTTCCTTAGGTAACTAGTAGGCACAAAGTTGGCTTTAAAAATATTCTGTAAATGTTTGACAGCAATGACTACTTATACAAAGTAGTATTAAATACCAGTTACAATATCAGAAGTTCTTCTAAATATTACAATGAAATTTGTGTAGGTACTTTTTCTTTCCTCCTCAGAATATACTTGTGAAAATATACATTTGCCCAAGTGATATCTGTGCTTCAGATATTTTATTATTAATTCTAGACAGCTGTGGTGAGCTACTGTTCCATGGTGGGGCAGGTAATTATCTCTCTTAGGAGCCTACATTAGTATGAACACCATATATGTTTTTATTAATCCGGGGTTCAGCAAGTGTTTAGAAGCATTTTCATATAATAGGAACATGCTAAAATAACTGTAGGTAAGATATTTAAAACTAAAATTCTGCCAGGCACAGTGGCATGCACCTGTAGTCACAGCTACTTGGGAGACTGAGGCAAGGAGGATTACTTGAGCCCAGGAGTTTGAGGCTACAATGTGTTATGCCTGCGCCTGTGTGTAGCCACTGCACTCCAGCCTGGTCAACATAGCAAGACTCTATCTCTAAAAAAAAAAAAAAAAAAAAACTAAAATTCTAAAGTACACTGTAACTTCAGCCATTAGGCCACTCAAGGACTATCAGTTTCTATAGCTAAGTTTCCCATCTAACTAAGGATAGCGCCTCTTGAACATCATTTTGGACAAAGATTTTTGTAAAGTTTACATTCTTTTCTTTAAACAGGTTAGTGGAAGTGATTTCTTTCTTTCATTTTCATGAATCTCAGTTACTATATGACAGTTAATACAGAGCTGCCCTCAGGGACTGCAGAGATTTCTCAGGCAATTTGTCCCATACTAATATGCAGTTTGAATGGTTTTATCTGTTTGTTAAAGCTTTTTGTTATTTATTTTCTTGTCAGTGCTTTTAATATGCCTGATTGCTTATCTTTAGTGACTCCGCCTTCTGATTTGTAGCTTCTGATTACTTGGATATAGAAACCAGAAAAAGCTTGTTGGAACTAAATATAAAATAGTCTGAGTTTCTAACTGAGCCTATCTGACTTAGTCTTTGGGGAATATATGTATGCAATTTTGCCATGACTTGGCAACTTCTCTCCTGAGTGAGTGTTCAGAGGCCATATATTTAGAAAAATGAAAGTAGGCAACTGAGACCGAATAGGAAAGATACTCCTATAACTAACCGTGCCTCTTTTTGGTAATGCTAGAATCTTTAGATTTGGTTTTCATTTTATCAAGCAGATAAATTTTGGCCGGGCGCGGTGGCTCATGCCTGTAATCCTAGCACTCTGGGAGGCCGAGGCGGGAGGATCGCTCGAGGTCAGGAGTTCGAGACCAGCCTGAGCAAGAGCGAGACCCCGTCTCTACTGAAAATAGAAAGAAATGATCTGGACAACTAAAAATATATAGAGAGAGAAAAAATTAGCCGGGCATGGTGGCTCATGCCTGTAGTCCCAGCTACTTGGGAGGCTGAGGCAGAAGGATTGCTTGAGCCCAGGAGTTTGAGGTTGCTGTGAGCTAGGCTGACGCCATGGCACTCTAGCCCAGGCAACAGAGTGAGACTCTGTCTCAAAAAAAAAAATTAAAAAAGAAGATAAATTTCACATTTCTTCTAAGTACCTGCAGGAAGCAGTAGGAGCACCCTACCTAATCCTTTTTCTCAACATGAGTTTAAAATTATGTATAGAGGAAAAATGCTCTTCTTATATTTTAATACATGTTCCAGCTATATTAGGAAAACCAATTATCCATTAGTTCTCTGCCTACCAAGAAAATGTATCTATGATATGGAGATCAAATGTCTTCTAAATCAAAAAGGATGGCAGAGTTTTTCCCTTTTCTGAAAGTACACAGGTTCTGTAAGAATTCCATCTACAATAACCAGAAATCCTACCCAAGGCTCAGGTATCCTGTTGGCGATGAGAGAAAAAGGAAATGTGAAATGGGTAATAGAAGGGGACTTGAGCAAGAGAGGGATAGTAACTGTCAGTAACAGACCTTGGGGTGGGACAAAAACCAGGTTAAGAGATTGGAGGGTAACTGCTATACCTAGCTTTTTTTGTTGTTGTTTTTGTTTTGTTTTTTTTAGAGACAAGGTCTTGCTCTGGTCACCCAGCTAGAGTGCAGTGGCGTCATCATAGCTCACTGCAGCCTCAAACTCCTGGGCTCAAGCAATCTTCCTGCCTCAATTAGCCTCCTAAGTAGCTGGGCCTACAGGTGTACACCATTGCACCCAGCTAATTTTTTTATTGTTTTATAGAGATGGGGTCTCATTATGTTGCCCAGACTGGTTTTAAAGTCATAGCCTCAAGCAGTCCTCCCACTTCAGCCTCCCAAAGTGCTGGGATTACAGGCATGAGCCACTGCACCTAGCCTTTAGCAGATTTTTAATCATAGAAAACTTTTTAGGAACTAGGCTGAGTTGGACTAAGAAGCTCGAAGACAAACCTGTGCCTAGTGATAACAATGGCTTTCAAGTTTTTCAGACCTAGTTTATCTGTAGAAAGCTCGTTTAGGTCTTTTAAGTATCTCAGCCAGTAGGAGATTTACATCCCAAAGATACAGCTTCGGTATAAGAGATTAGGTAGAATTGTACTTTCAGGATGATAGCATGAGGAGCTCCCTGTGGATCTGCTCCCCAGTAACACAAGCAAAGCTGGGGAAAGCTATAAAAAGGCAACCATTTAAAGTCTCTGGAAATTGTACTAAGGGCATACATCAAATGAAGAAATATTTATTCAAGAAAATCTATAAAACTCAGGTAAGCCACAGCAAGAGTCTATGGCATTGAGCTACAACATATACCCTCCCTCCTCGCCTCAGCTCAGCTTGGCAAAAGCTCCACTCAGGATGAGTGTGGCCAAGAAGACAAGGCTTCTTCTCCCCTCAGCTCCTGGTCAAGGATTACTGTACTCACCAGGAAGGGCACACTGCCAACATTTCTCTTACCCTCCAACTCTAAGGTGAAGAGAATGAATTTCTGGTGAGTGTAGCTGAGATGTTGGGGGCTCCCTTTCTCCACCCAGCTGCCATCTATAGAATGGAGGCCCTGCCCCATTTGTAGCGGAATACTGGGGCCCCAGTCATCCTCCAGCTCACTCATAGGGCAGAGGTTCCACACAGAGAAGCAAACCAAGAAGACAAGAAGCTACTGCCCCACCCAGCATCTAGAGTGTTGCCTCGGAAACTTTTTGCAGGGAGAGAGGCAGTTCATAAGAAAAGAGAACTTTAAAGTATTCCCTAAAGGAACTAACTTTATTTGAAACAGAATATGGGGAATTTCAGGCCTAAGGATACTTTAGGAAGCTTATCTTAATAAAGCACTTGAGAGCTTATCTTAATAAAGAGCAATAAGCTAAACTATAGGCCAGCTAGTTCACCAGAGAGAATCAGAGGAAGATAGCTAAAGGGATCCCTCCTGGGATTAGAACAAACCTCAAGAGATTTATTGCAAAGACTACTTTGGCCCAAATTTAATTGTGTGAGACTACTAAACAATATATGCCCTAGGACATTGTCAAAAACAACAGACTGGCAGTTAGTGGAGCGTAATCCAAATGAGGCACACAGCTTAACAGAGAGATCAGAGAAAGAGACATCAAAGAGAGCCCTTCTAAAACCACTGTCATCCCAGGGTGAGTGTGCACCCCCAAGGCTCCAAAGAGTGACACCAGTGGCTTCATACTAACGTAGTCTAGCCAAGTCACAAAACAAATAAACAAACAAACCACAACAAAAACAAGCTGTGGGAGACGGGAAGCAGTATACAGCTGTAATATATTAGCTAAAACCTCTAAGTTTCCAAGAAAAAATTACGAGATATGCAAAGAAAAAGGGAGAAAGCAGGCAACAGAAACTGCCTGTGAGAGTAAACAAACGTCAGATTTAACAAAGACTTTAGGATACCCATTATAAATACATTCGAAGAATTAAAGGAAGTCATGCTTGAAGAGGTAACAGAAGGTATGAAGACTCTGTCTCGTTAAATAAAGAATATCAGTAAAGATATAGAAATTATAAAAACCAAATGGAAATTCAGAAATTGAAAAATACAATAACTGAAATGAAAAATTTATTAAAGGGGCTCAACAGTAGATTTTAGCTAGCAGAAGAAATGATCAGTGAACATGAAGATAGATCAGTAGAGATTATATAATCCAAAGGACAGAGACGAATGAAGAAAAATGAACAGAGCCTCAGACAAATGTGACACACCTTTAAGTGCATCAATGTACATATAGTGGGGATATGAGAAGTCTAGTAGAAAGGACCAGGAAAATATTTGAAGAAATAATGAGTGACAGTGTTCAAATTTACTGAAAAATGTTAGTGTACACATCCATGAAACTCAACAAACTCCAAGTAGGATAAATGCAAAGAGATCCATACCCAGACACCTAATAAAAATGCTGACAGCCAAAGACAAGGAGAAAATCTTGAAAGCAGCAAGAGAAAAATGACTCCTAACATAGAAGGGAACCTCTGTAAGATTAACAGTGGACTTCTCATCAGAAACAATGGAGAAAGCATCACAACCTGAAGGCAGTAGGATGACACATTCAAAGTACTGCAAGAAAACTGCCAACCAAGAATCTTATATCCAGCAAAACTATCTTTAAAAAATGAAAATAAACAAAAACTAGAAAAATTCATTGGCTGGGCACAGTGGTTCACACCTGTAATCTTAGCTCTCTGAGAGGCCAAGGCAGGAGTATTGCTTGAGGTCGGAAGTTCGAGACCAATCTGAGCAAGAACGAGACACCCATCTCTACAAAAAGTACAAAAATCATCTGGGCATAGTGGTGTGTGCATGTAGTCCCAACTACTCAGGAAGCCGAGGCAGGAGGATCTCTTGAGCACAGCAGTTTGAGGTTGCAGTGAGCTATGATGATGCCACTGCACTCTAGCAGGGCAGCAGAGCAAGACCCCGTCTCAAAAAAAAAAAAAAATTCATTGCTATCAGGCCAACTTGCCTTACAATAAATACTAAGAGAAGTTCTTCAGGCTAAAAGTAAGTAAACCCAGATGGAAGTTCGAAATACACATGAAAACACAAAGAGCACTAGTAAAGGTAATTATATAATTATAAAAGACAGTATAAATTCTCTCAACTGACTTAAAAAATAATTGTATATAATAATGTATATATAATTGTATTGTTAGGCCTGTAACATCTAGAAATATATTTGGCAATAATAGCACAAAGGAGGTGGATGTGATCAGACTTGTATTGGAATAAAGAAATGATACCAGATGGTGACAAACCCACAGGAACAAATGAGGAAAGCCAGAAATGGTAAATTAAAAAATACAACAAACTATAAATATATATGTCATCTCTTAGCTTCCTTAATAGATATAACATTATATGAAGTTATAATTATAACAATGTAATATTGGGTTTGTAACATAGATACAATATGTATAACAAAAATAACACAAAAGAGAAGAGGAATAGAACTATGTAGGAGTAAAGCTTCTGTATCTCACTGGAATTAGTATAAATCTGAAGTAAATTCTGATAAGATGCATATGGTAAGCCCCAGCGCAGCCATTAAAAAAATAACTGAAAAATGTAGTGAAAGGTGGGCGGAGATCAGGGATTGTCTTAGGCAGAGATGGGACAGAGATGAGACCATCAGAATCATCAAATGTAGTTGAACAGCAATTGCCTGAAGCTGAATGGCCTCCCTTTAAAACCTCTGTATTTCTGCTTATTATTAGAGGACACTGGCATTTTTTTAGACAGTAGTCTCCATCCTCCTCATTTGCTGGCAAATTAATAAACTCCTCTTTCCTTCTCAAAAAAAAAGTAGTGAAAAATATCATTAAAGGAATTACACTATAGAAAATCTTGACTTAATGCAAAAGAAGCAGTAACGAAGGATTAGATTAACAAAGATATGAGACAGATAGAAAACTAAAAGTAAAATGGCAGACATAAATCCAGCTACATTACTAATAACATTAAATGTGAATGGATTAAACAAAAGCAGATTTTTCAGGCTGGATAAAACAAAAATTAAGATCCAACTATATGCTATCTTCAGGAAACAGATTTTAGAGTCCAAAATAAAATGAGGCTGAAAGTTAAAGGATGGAAAAAATACATCATATCAATATTAGCTATAAAAAGAGACTCTGAGTTATCCCAGAGGGATCCCAGAAACAGGACTTGTCCTAAACCTCGTTTAGCAGAGTGAGTACAGGCCACCCATCACCAGACATTCACAGAGCTTGAGACAGTGAGATTATGGATCATGGCTTATGGGGATTTATGATCCCCAGATGACTCTCAAAGTCAAGAGCATTTCAATAAAGTCATCCGTGGCTACAATTTAAGGAGATCCAAGTCTAGTCTACAGACTTGGGGCCTAAAGAAAGAGTCCCAAGATCTAATCTTTGACTTAGACTAAGCATCGTGCACTCCAAAGCATATTCCAGTGTCTAATGCTGGGCCCCATCCTTGTCAGAAAAGGCCCAGTCTGCTGGATGAAGGGAAGATATAGGAAGAAGTACTGGCTACATCCTTCTTCCTTCAACTCTGATTCTGGAGTTTTAGGGAGTAAAAGGTGGAAAACCAGTGTGACTAGTGAATTTAGAAGTATGAAAATGAGTAGTTGTAATTTTCATTCCCAGCTCTTTTCATTTTTATTAAAGATTTCATTCATACCTGTGAAAAGCTCTGCCATGAAGGAGACTGTGGACCATGCTCTCGCACATCAGTTATTTCCTGCAGATGCTCTTTCAGAACAAAGGTAAATCCCAAACAATGCTAGGGTTGTTGCCATCAGTGCTTTTTAAAATGGTGATTATGGGAGGGGAGGAATCAAAATAACCTCGGTTTTATTCCTGTCATACTCTGTATGATTCCTTGAATCTAGTCAGTGTATACTAACAGCCACTATGGTCCAGTTGTAGGACAGGTATGGGAGGAGGTTGAGGCACTCAAGGCTCAGAGGCCAAGGTAGGGATAAGGCACATCTACAAATAGCTCTACCAAATACAAGTGTGTTCATGCTAGGTGCCTGAAAAGAGGAATAATAGCACTATTGAAAGGAGTCAGAGGAAACACAGGCCACAAGACCACCCTCACTTCTGACACCTACCCCAAGAGTTTAGACAACTGCTTAATTAGATAGAACAGTCCACATGACCACCCACTCTGATACCAACCTCTTTTTTCCTTAATTTTTTAAACATTTTATAGTTTTATTTATTTTACCATCTGGGTTTGTGTTAAGTGCCCTGATACCAACTTCTGGTACCAACTGCAAGTTCAGTGGTCCCTAAGACCACTTGGGCTTGATAATTTGGTGAAAGGACTCACTGAATTCACTGATGGTTACACTCACGTTTACAGTTCTATTACAAGGGAAAGGATACAGATTAAATCATCCAAGGAAAGAAGTATGTGGGGCAGAATCCAAAAAAGTACCGAATGTGGCACTTCATTTGTCTTCTCCCTGTGGAGTCAGGATAGTGTTACTGTCTCAGTGTCAATGTGTGACAGTATGCATGGAGTATTGCCAACCGGGGAAGCTCATTCACGCCTGGAAGTTCAGAGTTTTTATAGGGGCTCCATCATGTAGCCATGGCTGGCTGCCCACATGGCTGATCTCAGTCTCCAGTCTCTCCAGAGGTCTGCTGATACTGTGTGACCCAAAGCCCCCATCCTAAGACTATCCAGTGTGACCAGCCTGTTCCTAAATCATATTATTAATATTAGACTATCCAGTGACCCAGGGCTCCAGGCAAACGACGACACTGCTATCAGGCGTGTCATTCCAGTAGGCTTAGAGATTACCTCTCAGAAACCAAGTGTAAAGGCCAGACCTCTCTTTGGGTAAGGTTAATTCGTCACTGAACAGCTGTTTAGTCAGTTTCTATGTTCTGCCCTGGGTAGTTTTGATCAGACTTTGTTTTAAAAGCGGCATCTTACCATTTTGGAGTCAGACTGTAGTGCCCATTCATATGTATGTAACTGGAAGAGGCAAGAAGCTTTCCTATGGTAGTCTTCAGATGATCCAGCTGTGGAAATATAACTGAGTGTTGCTTTTTTTTTTTTTTTTTTTTTTTTTTTTTTTGAGACAGAGTCTCGCTTTGTTGCCCGGGCTAGAGTGAGTGCCGTGGCGTCAGCCTAGCTCACAGCAACCTCAAACTCCTGGGCTTAAGCGATCCTTCTGCCTCAGCCTCCCGAGTAGCTGGGACTACAGGCATGTGCCACCATGCCCGGCTAATTTTTTCTATATATATTTTTAGCTGGCCAGATAATTTCT
>JAQIFY010001450.1:0-14171 GCA_028533085.1 Varecia variegata | reverse complement strand
ACATAAAGGCTTAGAGGGTCAGAGAAAAGTAGCCTTTGTTTTTAGTAGGGAGAGCAAAAGGAAAAGGACTTATAGACAGAGGTTGACCAGGGAAAGAAGGCATAATTGATAGAATAAGTCTCTTTTGAACTGACGTATTCATAAAAGAGCGGTATATAAACACATTTATCAACCAGTGAGAAACATAACTATTGTATTGACTGTTCATGTACACTGCATGCTCTTCCTGTGGACAAACTGACATGAGAATCCATATCACACATTTGAGCAAAGCATTAGAAAGGAATTCAGATGAGCTCAGTGGCTAGTGTCTCATGTAATGATTTCTTGTGGTCAGTTTCCTGTACTGTCTATAGAAAGTTGCTTTAGGACTCACTTTGAGGAGGGGATTTGTTTCATTTTAATTTTACTTTAAAGTAGAATTCTAAAATAGTTCATGTTTTAATAGATTAAATTTCTAATATAAAGTGGTAAGTGTTGTAAACAAAATATGAGACTCTTATTATTATTTTTGTACCTAAAAGAAGGATACATTTGTTCAAGTTAGCAGTTTATTGGCATTATTTAAAACTATTTTTTTCTTTTTTCTTTTTTAAAGAAATGGCTACAAGCAACTGACCTCACTAGAGAAGTGTACCAGCATTTAGCCCACTATGTACCCAAAATCTACTGCAGGGGTCCCAACCCTTTTCCACAGAAAGAAGACATGCTGGCACAGCATATTTTGTTGGGACCGATGGAATGGTACCTTTGTGGTGAAGATCCTGCATTTGGATTTCCAAAACTTGAACAAGCAAACAAACCTTCTCATCTTTGTGGTCGTGTTTTTAAAGTAGGAGAACCTACATACTCTTGCAGGTAAAATATTATAATTTTCTTTTTAAAAGCCTCTTGTTTTTACTTGACCTCTTTTTTCCACCTGAAACCTTCTGAAATATATGTATTAAAAAGTCCATACCAAATATATACCATTTAGCAAATGATTCTAAAATGAACATCATGTAATTATTTTCCAGATCTAGAAATAGATTGTCAGCAGCATTCTAGAAGCCCACTGTGTGACTGTTTGTTTTCTTTCTCCTTCATAATTAACTGCTGTCTTGACTCTTGCAATAATCATATTCTTTTCTTGATATTTTTTTTCGTTACAATGATTCTTTTTGATATTCATATTGTCCCAAATTTGGCTAGTGGGAGCCCCATCACACTAACTTCTTTGTCCTTTTCACGTGCCTTCATTAGTTTTGGGGTGCTTCTTTCCTTTCTGACACAAAAAGATGTCCACAGCTCACTTTGTGCTCTGACCCATATGTAGAATCAACCATGTCTCCGGGGATTTTCTTTTCAGTTGGGAATGGTAGTTAGAAATCAAGATCTGGGTGCTAATATGTATTTATTCCTACTGGAAAGTCTGTTTTTTTCTTGGTGAAAACTGAGTATACAAGAGTGAAAGATGGAGAATAAAGTGCCTTGTCGCCTTTTTGACTATTCATTCCTATTTCCTGGAATTAATCATTGTTAACATAGTCTCTTTTTTTTTTTATTTTTTTATTTTTTTATTTTTTTGTATTTTACTTTCGTTCCAGACGAGTTCAGAACATTGTTAACATAGTCTCATGTATCCTTCTGGAAATTTTGTTTGCATACGTAGGCCAATATGTTAATATATGGGTATCTTAAACATACATCTAATCACTCATACATACAAATGGGAATATGTTACATAAACTGGGCTGAATTTTTGTTTCTCTATTTAACAAAAGCTTGGCATCTTTTCATATCAGCTTATATAGCTACATAATATTTCATTGTGTGGATGTCCGGTTGATTGAGGCATTAACTTTTTTTTTCCCTTAAAATTTTTTCCTACAAAATTTAAATTTGATAAGGTACTTTTGGTTAAGGCCTCTGCCTGTCTACGGTGGTTTTTCTTTATCAGCATGGTTAGAATATCAATGGAGAACATTTTATATATTCAAAGACTATTAGGTCTAGTTTTTTCTTTGTCATTACAAAAACCTCTGAGTATTTTATTGATGGTTAGAGCAATAGATATAGAACCTCATGATTTACAGGTAGGAAATTCAGTTGTTCCAGTAATGTCTTTTGTACCAAAAGGATCTAATTCGAAATCATGCATTTGTATGTCTTGTCTTTTAATCTTCAATCTGGAACATTTTCTCAGTTTTTCTGTGACTTTCATGATCTTGATACTTTTGAAGATTACGGACCAATTATTTTGTAATTGTTCCTCAGTTTGGGTTTGTCTGATACTCATGATTAGATTCAAGTTGCATCTGTGACAGGATTATTGCAGAAGTCATGTGTTTCAACTCTATCATGTGGCATATGATTTTCATTTGTTCTATAACTAGTCATTCTTTTTCCCTACATAATCAACAAGTATTTTGTGGGGAAGTACTTTGAGACTATTAAATATCCTCTTCCTTATCAAACTTTTTATTTTATTTATTTATATTAGTATCTATTCCTGGAGTCACGTTATTCTCATGCTCAAATTGTCCTAGATTTGGCCCCTTCAAACTGTCTTTATTCTTTTTCATATCCCCATCATTCTTTGAACACTCCTTTCATTCTGGCACAAGATATCCTAGGTACATCTTGGGCTTTTCTCTGCCCTGGCCTTGAAATCATCCATTTTGCCAAAGAGCTTCTATATTTATTTTATATCTATCTATGTAAACACGTTGAAATAGATACTAAAAATCACACATTTGTAGTGATCGCTCTAGTGATCGCTCCAATACTATAGAGTTTTTTCCTACTTTTATTCTTTTGCATATTTGTAACTCTCTTCTCTGACAGGAGGAGACTTGATTCTCATTATCCTCAAGATACAGACTTATTTGATCATTCCCATGTTTGCAACCATTCTTTTGGTTGAAGAAATCAAAGTTTAGAAATATAATTTTTTTGAGGAGTCTGGTCCAAACTTGGGCCCTAGTAGGATCTTTAGATATGAAATCTCTCCCCCTACCTCAGGTTACTATCTGGTTATAACACTGTAAACATTCATAAAACCAAATGAAATACATGAGGGCAACTACTTAACAGGCAGTGAACAGCAGGCAGCACAATGCCACAATAACTAAAGGAAGGGAAATTCATGAAGTGAGCCCCAGGATGGCTCAGGTACGTCACTTAACCACTCTGAGCCTTAGTTTCCTCAAGGATATTGATTATCTTAGAGATTTATGGAAGGATTAAACATGATCACACATAAAATGATTAGTATTAAATCTGGTGTCTAGAAGGTGCTCAACAAACATAAAACCATGCATTTATGGTTATGGTAGTGACTTTCATTGGTTAAAATATATGTGGGACTTCCATTTCAACAGTGAATTGGGGGTAATACTATTAATAATATGATTGTTATCTGAAATTGGCTAACCTTGAGGCTAAGGGCACAATCTTCCACAAGACTCTCCTCACTTCAGTTACAGCTGCAAGTTTGGAGATCCCCAGGGCTACCCTCATTTCTGATCAGCTGGCTACAAATTCAGACATCTCCATAAACTACATTAGGTTGGGTAATTAATTCACTAGAAAAACTCAGAGAACTCAGAAAAAAGCTATGCAGTCCATCCCTTGGCATCAATTCCAAGACCCCCCTCAGATACCAAAATCCGTGATGCTCATTTCCTTTTTATAAAATGATGTATTTGCTTATAACCTACACACATCCTCCCATATACTTTAAATCATCCTAGATTACTTATAACACCTAATATGATGTAAATGCTATGTAAATAGTTGTTGTACTGTATTGTACTGGAATAATGGCAAGAAAAAAGTCTGCATATTCAGAATGGATGCAGCTATCCATTTTTTTTCTCAAGTATTTTCAGTCTGTAGTTGGTTGAATCTGTTGAGGTGGAACCCACAGATATGGAGGGCCAACTGTACTTACAATTAAAGTTTTATCGTAGCAAACGGGTACAAATCAGACCCAGTGAAAGGGGAGAGACACATAGGACAAGAGTTGCAAATGGAAAGTTTCCATTGTCCTCAGGGACACATTACCCTCCTGGCACATTTTGATGTATGACAGCATACACAATATTGCCAACCAGGGAAGATCACCCAAGTTTTAGTGTCCAGAGTTTTTATTTGAGTCTTGTTGTATAGGATTGATTGATTAAATCAGTGCCCATATTATTCAATCTTCAGCTCCCCTTTCTTTCCCAGAGGCTGGGCTGGTATTACGTGGCTCAAAGCCCAAATCCTCTAATCATATCATTCAGCCCCCACTTTGTCATTTATTTAGCCTAAACTATAAGATGTGGGGGTGTGGGTGGGGATAACAAAGACACTCCTATCACATAATAATTCTAAGGTTTAGAAATTACCTCCCAAGAACCAGGGACAATGACCAGCCAAATTATTTATTACAGTGTTGTAAGAGGATAAATGAGATCCTTTGTGTAGTGCTTTACACAATACTTGGTACATAGTAACCTCATAGTAAATGCCGTGTGCTGAGGATAAATATCTCATGTTAAAAGTAGATGTTCCCGTGAAACCCAGTGCCCTGGTAAAATGACATAGAGTTTGTCATTTGGAAAGATGAAATATGGTTATTGGAATTATGGGAAAGTTTCTAAACTAAACCCATCAAGGTAAAGGTGACTGGTGTCTATAGCGTGGAGGGTTTCTTTAACTAGAAAAAATGATACTGAGGAGTCTTTTATGTATATTACTTAGGAAAAGGATTTGTGAAGGGAATAGATTGGTTTTCCTGTGGAGAGTTATTTGTTCATAGTTTCTGAAATTGTGGAGGTCACAAATTATTTTTCTGTAGTCTCTGTGATGTCAGAAATAGCTATCTGTGTTTGCAGAAAGTAAGCTACTTTTTATGATATCTGTCTATACTGTGTTCTATGTTAGGAAAAGAGTAGTCAAACAGCACTTGTTATTCATTAGTAAATAGAGGTGGTTTTATAGTACAAAAATCTTAGAAACAAGTCTTAGTGTCGATTCTGATCCTAACTGTGTATTTTGACATTTGATAACCATTAAGCTAAATAAAATAATAGAATATGAAATCATACTTTATGTGTGTCCTAAATTTTGAGTTTAGCACTTCTGTTAGATATAGAGAACTGATACTTAGTTCCACTGTTTTCTTTGCATAATTGAGAATATTCTTTTTTAACTTTTAAAAACCTAACTGTGTGAATGTTATAGATAACCAGAAGTTGGGGTGGGAGGGTTATGCTGCCATCAGTTAGGAATATTTTTATCCTATGTTTCCTGATAGTACTTTATGATACTTTATTATAAACTATTAAACAATTTTGCTTTAATTTTTTTGTGTTGACTCTGATTTTTTTTTTTTTTTTTTGAGACAGAGTCTCACTCTGTTGCCCGGGCTAGAGTGAGTGCCATGGCGTCAGCCTAGCTCACAGCAACCTCAAACTCCTGGGCTTAAGCGATCCTACTGCCTCAGCCTCCCAAGTAGCTGGGACTACAGGCATGCGCCACCATGCCCAGCTATTTTTTTTCTATATATATTTTTAGTTGGCCAGATAATTTCTTTCTATTTTTAGTAGAGACGGGGTCTCGCTCTTGCTCAGGCTGGTCTTGAACTCCTGACCTCGAGCGATCCGCCCGCCTCGGCCTCCCAGAGTGCTAGGATTACAGGCGTGAGCCACCACGCCTGGCCGACTCTGATTTTTTGTTGGTACCTAATAATTGTACATATTATGGGGTACATGTAATATTTTAATACATACATGCAATGTGTAATGCTCAAATCAGGATAATTAAGGTATTCCTCACCTGAAACATTTCTCATTTCTTTGTATTGGGATGTTTTATCTCTGATTCTGTTGGCTATGACAGAAGAGATTATGCTAAAAATAACAAACAACCCTAAAATCTCAAAGACTTTAAATACCAAGATATGTTTATTACTCAGACTGTGTGACCAATTCAGATGACTGGGGCGATGAGTAGAGGGTTCTGCTTAGGTAGTTTTTTCACACCACCATCTTATGTCTCCATAAACTTAGCATAATGCTTTGAGAGTTCACCACAAGGGCAGAATAGAGCTGGAGGGTCTTGCCCAGCAAATAAATGCTCTGGCTCAGAATTGATGACCTTGCCCACAATCTCATTAGTCAAAACTAGTCATAAGGCCTCTGTCCAGCTGCAAAACAGATCAGGAAAGTATAATTCTCTGCTGTGTGTCTGGAAGAGATGCAAACTTGGATGTGGATGAGCATTAGAAGTGTCTTTAGCAGTGATTTTTTATGGTTTTTTGGGGGTTATTTTTTCTACCTGAATTGTGAGGATAAAATGAGGTAATGTATTAATATATAAAAAAGCACATAAGGAACGATAAAGTATTCTGTATATGTGTGAGTTTTTTAAAACCAATACTCTTCTTCAGATAAGGTACTGAACTATGAATAATATCTCAGGCAAAGGGGTATAGATAGTTCCATTCCTTTTCTGTCTGGAAATAATAAAACTCTAATATGGAAAACCTTATTTTCAGTAAGAAGAGTTGTTCAGTTTCTTGCTTTTTAAAAAACTTGAAGTCTTGATCTCTTTTCAGCAGGATTCCATTTAAATCTGTTTCTTTGTAACATGAATAGTCCAGAGATTGAAATCAATGTTGTATTAGTTTTAAAAACACTAGTTATTTCTAATTATGGACAATAAGACATGAATGAAATCATATATTGTAATTGTGGCTTACTTTTTTCATGTAACAATTTGTCTTGGAGATCTTTCCATGTCAGTATATATAAATCTACCTGATTCTTTAAAAGTGCTATGTTTCGACAGTAAGGACAGGCCATACTTAATTTATTTGATTGACCTATTAATGAAATTCAGAATTTCATTACAATTTCTAGGGTTTTTTCTATAGCAAACAGTGCTGCAAAGAACACCCTATATATGTTTGTATACAACTCTGTATACCTTTCAGGATTTTTCAAGGTAGAATTCTAGATGTAGAATTCTAATGCTGTATGTTATTACTGTGACCTTCAATATAATTGACTTTCCCTTGTCTACACTGCTCCCTGTGACCTGGGAAAATGACAGGGGCTAAGCAGTTGATAGTCCTAAATAATTTCCATTTCTGTGGTTGTCTAAAATAAGTTATATATTCTTGGTTTGGAGATTTGTGATCATTTTTATTTATTCTGTACCAATTTGGTGCAGGATCAAACATAAGTACATAATAGGCTATATGTCAACTTTATACGTAAGCTGCCTTTGTCCAGATGTTAGGAAAAAGTAGAACCAGAAACACTTTGGGATAATCCATTCTAGTAAGGTACTCAAATTTATATTACCAAATTTTTTTCTTGGTACCCTATTTGAATTTTGCAGTGGTTTTTTTTTTTTTGTAAGGAAAAATTTACATGTGTCAAAAGATGCAAATCTTAATTGTACATTTTTGACAGTAGCTAGCCTCACATAACTCATACACTATCAAGATAGAGAACATTTCCATTGCAGTAGAAATTTCCCTATTATCAGCTCTAGCCCCTGAGGTAACCACTATGCTGATATTTTCACCTTAAATTACTGTGGCTAATTACCAATTTAATTACTTTCGTACTGTTTTTTGTGCCTGGCTTCTTTCACCAAGCGTGATCTCTATTGGATTTTTCCATGATGTTATTAGACGTTGACTCCATTTTTATTGCTGAATATATTCCACTGTATGAATGTACCACAGTTGCCTGCAATCCATTGTCCTGTTGATGAACATTTGGGTTGTTTTTAGTGTTTTAGCTATTGTGAATAAAGCTTCTATGACCTTTTTCTTTTTTAAATATGGAACACATTAAAATAATAGGCATTATTCTGTACTTAGCTACATTTTTATGTATTATACATACCAAATAACAGGAATCCTACACTATTAAAAGTCTGCAGCTTTTTATGACAAAGTTTTGGAATATTAAGACACCATAAGATAAGCCTTCAAGACTGTAATCTAATACAGTGAACACCCTTACCTGACAGATTAGTTGTAGGCTATTACCATTTTTATACAAGTCTTTTGTGGACATACGTTTTAATTTTGCTTGGATAAAATCCCTAGGATTGGGATTTCTGGGTCAAAGGGCAGGTATATGTTGAATTTCATAAGACATTGCCAAACCATTTTCCAAATCATTTTCCAAAATGATTTTGCATTCTCTCCTGTGATGTAGTAATATAAAAGTTCCTGTTGCTCCATAGCCTCACCAACAGTTGATGTTGTCAGACTTTTTAATTTAGGCATTCTATATAGTGGTATCTCACATGGTCTTAATTTTCCTTAATGCTAATGATGTTGGTACATTACATGGGCTTATTGCCCGTTAATCTAACTTCTGTGGTGAAGTTATTGTTCAGGTCTTTGTCTGTTTTTTATTGGATTGTTTATTTACTATTGAGTTTTGGAGTTCTTTATAATATTCTGAATACAAGTCCTTTGTCAGACATGTTTTGTAACTATTTTCTCACATTCTGTGACTTATATGGTTTCTTTTGATGACAGAAGTTTTTAATTTTGATGAAGTCCAATTTACCAATTTTTTTCTTTGTTTTTTTTTTTTGAGACAGAGTCTCGCTTTGTTGCCCGGGCTAGAGTGAGTGCCATGGCGTCAGCCTAGCTCACAGCAACCTCAAACTCCTGGTCTTAAGCAGTCCTTCTGCCTCAGCCTCCCAAGTAGCTGGGACTACAAGCATGCGCCACCGTGCGGCTAATTTTTTCTATATTTTTAGTTGGCTAGATAATTTCTTTCTATTTTTAGTAGAGATGGGGTCTTGCTCTTGCTCAGGCTGGTCTCGAACTCCTGATCTTGAACGATCCGCCCACCTTGGCCTCCCAGAGTGCTAGGATTACAGGCATGAGGCACCGTGCCCGGCCTAATTTTTTTCTTTTACGATTATTGTTCCTGTGTCCAAGAAATCTCTGCCTTCTCTCAGATGGCAAAAATGTTCTCTATGTTTTCTTCTGTAAACTTTGAAATTTTATGTCTGGATTTATGATGTGTCTCAAACTAGTTTTTTTAACATGGCCTGAGGGATGGGTTAAGCTTTCATTTCTTTATATGTGGATACCCAGTTGTTCCAGCACCATTTGTTACTCTCCCCATCGAATTGCTTTGTTACCTTGTCAAAAATCATTTGACCATGTAGTGTGAGTCTCTCTTTCTGAACACTCTAATCTATACCATTCATTGATATGGCTATTCTATGCCAAACCCACATTACGTTGATTACTGTAGCTTTATAGTCAGTCTTGAACTGACTAGTTAAGTCTTCCGTATTTGTTCATTTAGTTTTGTTTGTTTTGTCTACTTCATGTCCTTGGCATTTTATAGATTTTAGAATTAATTTGTCAATTTTTATTTTTAAGAAAAGCCGCTGAGATTATGATTAGGATTGCATGAATCTGTAGATCAATTTTGGATAAATTGACATTTTAACAATACTGAGTTTTCTAATCCATGAACATTTTCTGTCTCTCCATTTATTAAGTTCTTCCTTTTAAATCTCTTTTAGCAATATCTTAGAGTTTTTACATAGACATTGTATATAACTTTTGTTATATTTATTCCTAAGTATTTTATGGTGCTATTATAAATTGAATTTTTTTCTTAATTTTAGTTTTCATTTATTTTCTGCTAGTATGAAGAAATACAACTGGTTTCTGATATAAACTCGTACCCTGTTACCTTCCTTGCTAAATTCACTTATTCTAGTAGTTTTTATTTTTTGTTTCTTAGGATTTTTGTATGTCCTTTGTGAATAGGAACGGTTTTACTCCTTCCTTTTCAATCTTTTTGCCTTTTCCTTTGTGTGCCTTATTGCTCTGGTGAAAGTGGACATTCTTGTCTTATTGCCAATCTTAGGCAGAAATTCAGTCTTTTATTATTAAATGTGATTTTAGATATAATTTTTTCATATATACCCTTTATCTCATTGAGGAAGTTCTCCTATATTCCTTGTTTGCTGATGAGTTTTTATTATCAATGGACATTGCATTTTGTCAAGTGCTTTTTCTGCATCCATTGATATCATCTTGTGATTTTTCTTCTTTAGCCTATTACTGTGATGGATTTCATGTTTTTTAAATATTAAACCAGCCTAGGCTGGGTGCGGTGGCTCACGCCTGTAATCCTAGCACTCTGGGAGGCCGAGGCCGGTGGATCGCTCGAGGTCAGGAGTTCAAGACCAGCCTGAGCAAGAGTGAGACCCCGTCTCTACTAAAAATAGAAAGAAATTATCTGGCCAGCTAAAATATATATATATAGAAAAAAAAATTAGCCGGGCATGGTGGCGCATGCCTGTAGTCCCAGCTACCCGGGAGGCTGAGGCGGTAGGATCGCTTGAGCCCAGGAGTTTGAGGTTGCCGTGAGCTAGGCTGACGCCATGGCACTCACTCTAGCCTGGGCAACAAAGCGAGACTCTGTCTCAAAAAAAAAAAAAAAAAAAACCAGCCTAGCAAACCTAGGATAAATCTCACTTGGTCATAATGTATAATTCTTTTTATACATTGTTGGATTCAATTTGCTAATATTTTGTTGTGTTCATGAAAGACATTGGTCTATAGTTTTCTTGTAATGTCTATGTCTGGTTTGGGCATTAGGGTGTTGCTGGCCTAATAGAATAAGTTATTAAGTATTCTCCCAGCTTCCGGGTATCTTCTGGAAGAGATTGTAGAGAATTGATATAATTTCTTCCTAAAACATTTGATAGAATTCACCAGTGAACCCATCTGAGCCCGGTGCTTTCTGTTTTGGAAGGTTATTAATTATTGACACAATCTCTTTAATAGATATAGGCCTATTCAGGTTATCTATTTGCACTCATTTTTTAAATTTAATTTTTTTTTCTTTTTATGAGACAGGGTCTCACTCTGTTGCCCAGGCTGAAATGCAATGGTGTGAGCATAGCTCACTGCAGTCTCAAACTCCTGGGCTCAAGCAATCCTCTTGCCTCAACCTCCTGAGTAGCTGGGGCTACAGGCAAACACCACCGTGCCTGATTGATTTTTCTTGTTTTTTGTAGAGATGGGGTCTTGCTATGTTGCCCAGTCTGGTATTGAACTCCTCACTTCCCAAAGTGCTGAGATTACAGGCGTGAGCCATCACATCCAGCAGAATATGTATTCTTTCAAGTACACACAGAATAGTTGCAAATTAATCTGCATGGTAATGGCATGAGGATGGACATATAGATAAGTGGAACAGAATCAAGAGAAGTAAACTTTTATATTTATGGTCAACTGATTTTTTAAAAAAAAAATTTTTAAGACTAGTCATGTATAGTAGTGAGGAGGAGGAGGAACTGACTGTGAACAATGGATTCAGATAACTCAATACCTTCGAACCAGCCTTTGGTCAACTGATTTATGACAAGAGTACCAAGACATTTCAAAGGGGAAAGAGTATTTTCAACAGATGGTGCTGGGACAACTGGATACTTAGATTGAAAAGAAGGAAGTTGGACTTCTACTTCATAACATATATAAAAATTAACTCAAAATGAGTCAAAAACCTAAATGTAAGAGATGAAACTATAAACTCTTAGAAATTCCAAATAATCTGTCAAAATTTTAGTTGGCTATTTTATAAAAACTCTGTAAATTTATTCTAAATAATGTGTGGAAGAGTAAATGTTTGTGAATAGCATAGCTTTTTAAAAAAGAGAATAAAAGGGTACTTATCCTATGAGATATTAAGACATACTGCAAAGCCATACTCATAACTGCGGTATGATATAAGAATAAACAAATAGATCACTCAGATATATTAGAGAGCTTAGACATAGGCCCGTGGATATGTGGGAACTTAATATTATAAAGGTGACATTATAATCAATAGGTGAAAGAACGTTTAGTAGATAGTGTTGGAAAAAAAGTAGCCCAGTATATACAGAGAAATAAGACTATGTCTTTTCTGCCTCATATTCAAAGGTAGACTCCAGATAGATTAAATACCTAAATATGGAAGATAAAGCCAAAAGGTTAATAATAGAATAAAATGAAAAATATTTTTGTGATCTGGGTTTGGGAAAGAACTTCTTAAAACCTCAAAGCACAAACCAAATGTATATATTAATATAATTGCATCAAAATAGGGAGTTCTGTTTAACAAAGGGGACTCAACCACCCCATGGCCAAAATTAATACAAATTAATTTTGTATTTTTTACTTTGACAAAATGAGAGACAGTACTTTCAATGTTTGATATTGATAAGCAATTATCCTCCAGACCAGTGTATACAAGGAACTCCTGCAAATAAACAAGATAAAGAAAGCAGTCCCAGTAGGAAAATGTACAAAGAGTATTAACAAGCAATTTTTTTTTTTTTTTTTTGAGACAGAGTCTCGCTCTGTTGCACGGGCTAGAGTGAGTGCCATGGCTAGAGTGAGTGCCATGACGTCAGTCTAGCTCACAGCAACCTCAAACTCCTGGGCTTAAGCGATCCTACTGCCTCAGCCTCCTGAGTTGCTGGGACTACAGGCATGCGCCACCATGCCCGGCTAATTTTTTCTATATATGTTTTTAGTTGGCCAGATAATTTCTTTCTATTTTTAGTAGAGACGGGGTCTCGCTTCTGCTCAGTCTGGTCTCGAACTCCTGACCTCGAGCGATCCACCTGCCTCGGCCTCCCAGAGTGCTAGGATTACAGGCGTGAGCCACCGTGCCCGGCCTTAACAAGCAATTTAAAGAAAAGGAAACCCCAAAAGCAACAAGCATGTGAAGAGTTACTCAAACATTAGCAATCGCAAATGCAAATTAGAACAATAAGATGTCATTTCATATGTTAGGTTGACACACATTAGAAAATGATAATACCAAGTGCTGGTAAAGATGGAGGGCTATAAAAACATTTGCACATGTATGACCCAGCAGTTCTACTCTTGAGCTTATACGCAAAGAAAGTTTCAAACAGATCTATAAGAGATCATTTACAGGGATGTTCATTGCAACATTATTTGTGGTAGAAAGGCATTGGAGGTAATCCAGGTGTCCAGTACTGGGATAGTAGAGAGATAAAATGTTTGGGATACAACACGCAACACAGAACACTTTTCACACCAGATATGTGTGGGGTTTTTCCCACACACAAGCGGTTCTCCAGTGGACACCAACTAGGTGTCCTACAATTTGATTAAATTCTAATACCATCTACCTGGAGATAGCATCAGATCCCACAGGTTGAGAGCTTGGTTCTGCAAGACTGCCCTCCACTTCATAAGCCAATTGCAAGTAGTAAGTTGTAACCTGTACTTCTGACCAATCAGTCATAAATTGGTGATTCCCATGACCCTTTCCTCAGGTTCAATTAATTTGCCAGAGCAGGTCACAGAACTCAGGGAAAGACTTTACTTAAGTTTACCCATTTATTAAAGGATATTACAAAGGATACAGATGAACAAACAGCTAGATGGAAGAGATGCATAGGACAAGGTGTGTGGGAAGGAGAACAGAGTTTTGATGCCTTCTCTGGGCATACCCCGCTCCAGGCCCTCTACCTGTTCAGAAATATGGAAGCCGTTCAAAACTAATCCTCTTGGATTTTTGTGGAGGTTTCATTATATAGACATGATTGAATGCATCATTGCCCATTGCTGATCAACTCAACCTTCGGCCCCTGGGTGTGGCTGAAAGTTTCAATCCTCTAGTCACAAAGTTGGTTCCCTGGCATCATCTCCCATCCTGAGGCTACCTAGGAGCTCACCAGCCATCAGTCACTTTATTAGAACAAAAGACTCTTTACCAGTTCTGTGTCTGGAACTAGGGTCAAAGACCAAATATTAGCAAAAGATTCTCCTAGCACCTCTGTCTATAGGGGTTTTAGGAGCTCTGTGTCAGAAACTGGGGGCAGAGAACAACATATATTTTAATTTTACACTCTTCATTTCATTTCACAAATTATAGAGATTCTCTTATTTAAGATATGATCTAGGCCGGGCGCAGTGGCTCATGCCTGTAATCCTAGCACTCTGGGAGGCCGAGGCGGGTGGATCGCTCAAGGTCAGGAGTTCGAGACCAGCCTGAGCAATGAGCGAGACCCCGTCTCTACTAAAAAATAGAAAGAAATTAGCTGGCCAACTAAAATATATATAGAAAAAATTAGCCGGGCATGGTGGCGCATGCCTGTAGTCCCAGCTACTT
>JAQIFY010001449.1:0-14172 GCA_028533085.1 Varecia variegata | reverse complement strand
CCCAAACATGTAGCAGGGTAAAACAACAAACATTTATTATTTCATAGAGTATCTGAGGGTCAACAATCTGGGAGTGGATTAAATGAGTGGATCTGGGGGGTCTCTCATGAGGTTGCAGTCAAACTGTCAGTGGGGGCGTAGTCCTCCCCAGACCCAGCTGGGATGGGAGAGTCTTCCAAGCTCACTCACATGGTTGTTGGCAGGTCTCAGTTTCTTGCCAGATATTGGATGGAGGGCCCCAGTTCCTTGCCATGTGGGCTTATCCCTAGGGCAGTTCACAGCATGGCAGCTGGCTTCCCTCCGAGCAAGTGATCCAACTGGGAGAGAGAGAGAAAATGAAAATGGAAGCCACAGCCCTTTTTCATGACCTAATCTTGGAAATGATCGCTCAGTGAGTCACCAAGTCCAGGCCATGCTCAAGAGAAGGGGAATTAAACTCCACCTCTTGAAGTGGGGGAGTATCAGAGAATTTGTAGATGTATTTTTGAAACCACCACAGGAGGGAGATTATCTTAGGTGGAGGGAATCAGAGTCAAAAGTACAACATCAAGAAAAAATTAAAAATGGAAACATTTGGGACTGTTTCTATCTCTATCCAGTTCAGCTGGGCTGCTCATTAAGTGTCAAATGGTCCTTGGAAGCCTCTTCCTTTATCTGTTCTTTCTGGGGAAGGCAGCAGGTCCAGGGCAGTGCTCTCACACTAGGGGATGATGGGGACCTGTAGCCCCCACAGTATTTTATTTTAGGATCTTGGAACAAAGCGAAAAATATAAAAAAGATAATTTCCTTTAGTTGTAGGTGTATGCCTGTAGATTTCATTAGAGGCTGATTGTCCTTGATAAGCCTCCATTCTGCCATTGCCTTCCATCTTCTTACTAGCTAAATCACTGTAAGTCAGTTCTGCTGTAATGTCTGTTTTGAAAATGCGAATTTGTTCCAATGCAATTGATATATTAGGGAACAATTTGAGCATGACATGAATTTCGTGTTTGTTTGAGCATGATTCCATCAGCAAGAAACACTAGGTGAATGCAGAAAATTACAGCCAGTTCAACCGAGCTGTGTGGTAATACATAAAATGCACACCTCAAACATCTACCAGCCATATCCATCCACATTTAGTGTTACAACTTTCCATCTGATTTCAGATAACCCTCTTCCAACACTTCACAATAACTCACAGGCTGCAACACCCACATCCACAAACAAACTTTAGGTCTTTTCAAGGTAAAGTGTTATATTTATTGTATTGTTTATGTATTTCTTAACCATTAACACATGTAAAACTGTGCTGCCATTTCTAGCTGGTTTTTAACGTGTCACTGATATTTTTATTGTAGTTCCTCTAACCCCACTTTCCTCATAAGCCCTGCAGTTTTTATTGTGCAATTTTGCATAGTGCAGTAGTTTTTAAAGAATGCATATGTCATGTTGTAGCAAAACTGATTGTATTTTATTTTTTACTTACCTAGCATAGTGAATTTGGGTGGACTTGGCAAGGGATGAAAATCAAGTCATTGAAGATTCTATATTGCAGAGACAAAAGAATAAGGAAGAGAAACATTCAAATATTCCACATTCAGTAGAGTTGCTTACCTTTGGTGGAGGATCATTCTGAGCTGCTATCTAAACACTGACCTTTGGTGGATTTTCTCACTAACAGTTGTTTTTTATTCCTGCTTCTGAGATTCCTGCTTTTCTGACTTTGAGCATCCTCTTCCACAGCAAGCAGTTCTATTATTTTGGAGCATAGGACAGTGAATGGGTAGTGAGATATTGTTAAAGAATTTGGATTTTATTCTCCTGCTTCTCTGACCTTGATCAAGGCTACTTAGTTCCTATTGATTTCATATCCCCTCTGAGAACATGCCTTTATGACCCGCTAGTGGTACTTGACTTCGGGTCTGTGGCACCTGGTGCTGAGGTGGTCACAATCAAGTTCCAAAGTGGTCTGGGGCATTTACAATAGGGAACACCTTTCTATTGCCTTTGAGACCACATTTGACTCCATGAAAGGAGGCAGGGATAAGATTAATTATGTATTTCTCTTTCTCTTCCTCTTCCTCGTCATTCTTTCAGTTCTTTATCTTCATGAAAGCAGTGCTGTGTAGTAGTTGAAGATTTGGGCTTTGGGTCCACCACTAAATGGTGCATGACCTTGGGCCACTTACTTAACCTCTCTGCATCTCAGTTCTCTCATCTTTAAAATTGAGATTATGATAGCATTTACTTCACGGGCTTGTTGTAATGAATGAATGAGATAATGAAAAGCACTCAGAACTGGGCTAGTTGCTTTACACACATGATCTTAATCAATACCTAAAGTATGAGGAGTCAGTATCTATTTAGACTCAGGTGTAGATAATAAAATGATTCTGTGCTATTAAATTCTGTCAGTGGGGAAATGTAGTTGCATTTATCCACAATTCTTTAGCACTTAGCTATGGCATTAAAAAGGTGCAATTGTAATTCAGTTTTTATTTATGAAGCTTATAAGCATTGACCTATTTTTTTTTCATTGCCTACATCTCTTACTCTTAGGGTCAAGGTTATCAAGGCAGAGATGCTTCTATATAACTTAGGGTGAAGATTGAATATTTAGGTTATAACTCTAACAACAGAAACATATATTAGGCTGCCAAACCAGTACATTAAATGAAATGTTAAATGAGACTGAAATCTCACCAAGGGCAGAGATGTTGTCATTTTTTTTCTTGTATCTCCTCAACATCTAACAGAGTGGTTCTCAACCAAGAGGAATTTTGTCCTACCAGGGAACATTTAGCAATGTTTGCAATCAGTTTGATCATCATGATGTCATGACTTGAGGGCAGGGGCGCTATTGGTATCTAGTGGATAGAGGCCAGGGATGCTGCTAAACATCCTACAATGTGCAGGATAGCCCCTCCCCTCCAGAGAATTATCCTGCCCCAAATGTCAATAGTGCTGAGGTTGAGAGAAACCTTGCTCTAATACAATACCTGAATATTAGGAACATTGAAGCCTCTTGATAAATGTGTATTGAATGAATGAATAAAGTTTTGTGGACAAAAGGTGATATGATAGCAGAGACAGGGCTTGGCAGACAATCTCATGGAGAAGGAATTGCAAGAAAGACTGGCATTTAGCCAATTGGTGTTAGCATAATATAAAGACCAGTGTTTGCCCTTTTCAGACATCCAGTCATATCTGTCTGGGCCTGGGCCATATGGTTGTTAAATGTTTTGAATAATAACCCCAAGAGGTGGCATATTTTCTAGAGGCTGTAGTTGATCACTTCTAAGTAGTCTTAGAAACCACAGGAAAAGGAAATAAACTGGCTTTGGGGAGTAAACAGGGAGTTATACAGGGATGGGCTGTGGATGAATCACACCGTTGTGGTTAACCATAGAAAAATGGAGAAAGCGGGAAAATCAGAACCATCAGTTCCAAAGTTCCTCAGTCCTAGTCAAGGCAACTGTCTCTGAAATAGCAAATTAGTAGGGAAAACTGGAAAGTAGAGGAAAGCAAGTTCACAACCCATAGGAAACACAAAATCTATTTGAAAGCATATTATTGGAATCTCATTTAAAATGTATGCTATCAAGAATAAGAGATGTTTTAGGAAAATAAACCAACACCTGATTGGTTACCTGACAAACGAAAAGATGTTATTGTGTATAATAGGGCATCTTTCAGAAATTGCAAGAGTAGCCCAAGTGAAGAGAACATGGGAGCCCATAAAATACGATACATTAGGTGTAGAATTTGAGTGTACTAGAAAAAATTTGAGAAACATGTTACAAGGGACTCTGGATCAAATACTGATGTTTTCTTTTCAGCTTTATAAAAGAAAGAAAACAGAGGACCTGATGATCACAGAGTCACTCTTTCATGTATTTCTCAGACAGAAGTTGTTTCTCAGGAACTTTCACCTGTGCACTCCCCCTAACACTTGTACTTTGGTGAAATCAGATTAAAATAAATTCAAAGAATAGACAGTTCAAAGTTCACTAAGCTTTTGAAAATGTATTAGACTTCAGTAGTGACCAGGAAATTGCAAATTGAAAAAGTGAGATATTATTTCACCCATCAGATTGGCAAAATGGAAAAACCTGTTTAATATCTAACATTAGAGAGAGTGAAGATAAATAGATACTCCAGTTTACTATCGGGGAGTATAAATTGGCACAACCTTTTGAATGTATTTTTGCTATATATAATATAGGTTAAGCATCCCTAACTTGAAAATTTGAAATCTGAAATACTCCAAAATTGGAAACCTGTTTGAGTGCAAATATGATGCTAAAAGGAAATGCTCATTGGAGCATTTCAGATTTTCTTTTTTTTTCTTTTTTAGATATTTCCACCTTGGGACATTTTAGATTTTCAAATTAGAGATGCTGAACCAGTGATCATGCAAATATTCCAAAATCTGAAAAAAGAAAAAATCAGAAATACTCTGGTTCTGAGCATTTTTAGATAAGGGATACTCAATCTGTATGCATGAGGAAGTATAAGGATACTCTTTGCAGCATTAAATTGACCTAATTTCCTCCCCTACCAAAGGTAACTGATTAAATAAATAAGGATGTGGCCCTGTTATAAAATATTATATATCAGTTAAAAAGGATAAGATAGTTCTGTATATGCTGATATGGAAAATCTCAAAGACATCTTGTTAAGGAGAAAAAGTAAGTGGAAAATACACTATATGTAGCTTGACACTATTTCTATAAAAGAAAAATCTCACAAAACTTCATAAATTTAGATATATACACACAGAATAACAAAGATGAATAAGAAAAGGCACTGAGGGATATAGAGCAAACTGATCTTAGTGGTTCTCTCTGGGAAGGGGAATAGAATGAGGAGGCAGTAGTCAAGGGGCCTTTTACTTTAAGTGCACCAATTGCATTTTTATAGGAATACATCCAGGTTGTACTTGTATAATTAAAAAAATACACAATGGAAAAATAGAAAATTTGTGGATATAGTGTGGATGTGCAGAAGAATATTTTTTGCTTCAGAGAAGGATTTACTATCAGATTCCTGTAAACAGCAAGCTTGATTCACAACCTGCTACCTGTTACATTAGGGTGGGGGTATGACCTAGTAGCCAGTGAGGCCCAGTGCTAAATAAGGATGGAGAAAGTGGTGGGGTTTCTTTGTGCTGAACTGGCTGTCTAACCTCTTCTTTTAGCCCTGGAGCCCTCCTTCAGCCTGTATCCTGTAGCACTGCAGTCCCTAACCCCTGGGCCTGCTGGCCAATACTGGTCTGTGGCCTGTTAGGAACCAGGGCACACAGCAGGAGGTGAGTGGCAGGTGAGCAAGAGAAGCTTCATCTGTATTTACAGCTGCTCCCCATCACTTGCATCATCGCATAAGCTCTGCCTCCTGTCAGATCAGCAGTGGCATTAGATTCTCACAGGAGTGCGAACCCTACCGTAAACTGCATGCAAGGGATCTAGGTTGCGCACTCCTTATGAGAATCTGATGCCTGATGAGATGAGGTGGAGCTGAGGCAGTGATGCTAGCGCTGGGGAGCACCTGCAAATACAGGTTATCATTAGCAGAGAGATTTGACTGTGCAATAAATGTAATGTGCTTGCATCATCCCCAAACCATCTCCTGCCCTGGTCTGTGGAAAAATTGTCTTCCATGAAACTGGTCTCTGGTGCTAAAGGGGTTGGGGACTGCTGCTATAGCATTTGCAGGCCTGGAAGACCTAGGGTCTTGAGAAGGTGTCCTCACTTTGTCTTAGCTCTCTGCTCCTTGACTAAGCACTGTCACAAAGGAACCTCTGAATGTGAGGGCTGTGGAGTGTCCAGGAGGGACCATTCTGGGGCCTAGGCCAAGAGTGCCCTGGACTCCTGTTGGACTGGCTCAGTGATCAATGTTCTTGGTCACCTTATAGAAAATAAAGTCTTGAAACTCAGGAGTTAATTTAGTAATGAGCTGAAAAAAAGGTGGAATTTTCCTTCTTAGTCTACATTAATTAAAAAAAATCCATTATGTTTTTCTCAATAAATTTAGTCAATGTTTTAAAATAATCATGTTTTAAAATAATCTCCTAAATAGTCCTGCAGTGACTTATTGGCTCATGTTGTACTTACTGAGTTAAAAAAAATATGTGATTTTCTCACACTGTAGAGTGGAAGATCTTCAATGTTTCAGTTGAGAACATGAGTATAATTAATTTTCTGTTTATGGGCCTTGCCCAGGGAGTATCAGACTGGCTGGTTTGGCAGACTAGTGCAGCTCTGGACTGAGAGACATCAACGTAGGTGATTGGCCCTGAGGTCTCGGGGCTTTTTGATAAACCACCCAATTTACAGAAACCTGACACTCATAAGAGAAACTAGACCTTCCACTTGCCTCTCACTCTTCTCTCTTGCCTCTGCTTGGCTCCACATTTTCCCAGGTCAACTTTTACTTATCTTTGATTTATTTAGGATTCAAGAAACAAAGGTGGGAGGGAGAAGGGCATATATGTGTTCATAAAGGGAATAGATTTTCATTTGTTTTTTATTGATGTATTGATATTTTAAGAACTAAGAGAAGTTCATGTTACATAGTAGGTGCTCAACAAATACTTGTTGAATGAACAAATGAAATTACCAACTATATGTATTATAATATCTGGTGTGTTCTAGTAACAGCAAGGAGACCAATGTAAATAGAATGAATTGAGCAAGGGAAGAATCATAGGAAGTGAAATCAGGGAGGTATGTAGAGGCCAATTCATGTAGGATGTTACAGGTCATAGTACAGACTTTGGATTTTATTCTAAGCATGATGGACATCATTTGAAGGGTTTTGAGCAGGTAAGTGACATGATAACAATAGCTAATATTTATGTTTCCGGGTACTGTTCTAGGTGCTTTGAGTGTATCAGCTCAGTAATTCTCAAACATATCTATAATGTAGCTACTAATATTATCTTCATTGTAAAGATGAGGGAAATTACACAGAGAGATTAAGTTCCTTGGCCAAGGTCACACAGGTAGTAAGTGGTGGAGCTAGAATGTTAACCATGGCAGTCTAACTCCAAAGCTGCACTCTTAGCAGTTGCATTATACTGCCTTTTTTGTACATAATGTAAGTGACCTGATTTACATTATAAATGGCTCCCTCTGGTTGCTTTGTCTAAAGCAGATCACTGGGAGGCAGAAGTGGAGGCAGTGAAACTAGTTAGGTGGCTGCTGTAGTCCACTTGGCAAAAGATAATGGCAACTTGTACTAGGGTGGTGGAAAAAGAGATGGGAAGCAGAGAGATTCTGGGTGTATTTTGAAGGCAGAGTCTAAAGGTTTGCTGAAGGACTGGATGTAGGACATGAGAGAAAAATAGAGGTCAAAGATGTCCCTGAGATTTGCATATAACATATAAATGACTTTTAAACATGTTTAGCAGTTGTTGACCTAGAAATCTCCAGGTTTGCCTGGAAACACTCCCTTTCTTCAAAGTGGACACCAGTAGGAGTGAGAACTAACTAGTTCTTTATGATGATGAAAACCCCTCCAGTGACTCAGCTTAGAATTGTGGTTCACTCTTGATCAGCCACATGTGAGTTGATTGTTTCGGGAATGACACCTCCCCCTATTCTTTAGTGGTCTTCTGGGCCCCAAACATTTCTCTCTAACACTGGAGGCTTATTATTAAGGAATGCTCAATAGTTTCTCCTGCCACTGTTTCATTTTACCTGGTTCATAATTTTGGGGACAGATTGGGCAAGATTCACCAGTGGCACGTATTAAGAGTGATAACCATGTCCTGATATTCAATGATAAGATTACTGTTCCTCCCACCCAAACTTTATCACACTATGGTTATGCCTACATCTCAATCCTTCTCTGCTCTCTGTGTTGATTACCTTCTTTGTGTTCTCCAGCTTCTGAAACTTTTCAGTCCAGGCTCCAAATTTGGCATCTGTGTTTAACTATATTTAACTGAATCCACTGTACTCCCTAGTTTTCAACTTTTCTTCTCCTTGACTTGCTCTCAGAAGTTTATCTATCAATGTGTACTTATAGTAAACCGTTAAGGAAGCTACTGGCAACATAAGTCAACCATTTTGACTCCAACGGGTGAAGCTAGGTACCAGCCAGCCCTCAAAGCTGTAAGCTTTTCTCTATACTCACACTTATGTATTCTGTGTCCCATTTCTTGAGTTCTCCCCTAAGATGGGTTTGGTTCTTGAATATGAGCTAAGGTCTCAATGTGTTTGTGCATGGTTGATTGCCAAGCAAAGTGTTTACATTTAGAAAATAGAATATCCATAAATTCCTGATTCTAAAGGGCATGTTGGAACCATTTGATGAAGGGTAGGCTGCCTCGTACATTTCAAAAGACTTCTTCTCATTATCAACAAAGCTATAATGTCTCATAGAACATCAACGGCAAGGCCCATAGTTTCAGAACATTTGAGCCATTTTTAAGTATACCATTCAGTGGCATTAAGCACATTCACACTGTTGTGCAACTATCATCATCATCCATCCATATCTGTTACTTTTTCATCTTCCCAGATGAAAGCTCTTTACACATTAAACAATAACTCCCCATTACTCCTTCTCCCCAGCTCCTGACAACCCTCATTCTACTTTCTGTTTCTATGAATTTGATTACTCTAGGTATCTCATATAAGTGGAATCATACAGTGTTTATCTTTTTGTGACTGGCTTATTGCACTTAGTATAATGTCCTCAAGGTTCATTCATGTAGTAGCATGTGGCAGAATTTCCTTCCTTTTTAAGGCTGAATAATATTTCATTGTATGTATGTATCACATTTTGTTTATTCATTAATCACTGGCTATTGTAAATGATGTTGCAATGAATATGAGTATGAATATCAGGTCAAGTCCCTGCTTTCAATTCTTTTGTGTATGTATCTGGAAGTGGAATTGTTGGATCTTATGGTAATTTTATTTTTAATTTTTTGAGGAACTGCCATACTGTTTTTTTTAAATGCATTTTGATTTGCATTTATTTTTTATTTTTTATTATTTTTTATTTATTATAGCTTATTATGGGGGTACACCCTTGAGGCTCAGACTCGGGGGGTTGGGAGGGGCATGGGCAATATACTTAACCAGAACTGCCATACTGTTTTATACAGCAGTTATACCACTGTACATTTTTACCAGCAATGTATAGATTTCTGATATTCTCACCAATACTTGTTATTCTCTGGGATTTTTTTTTGTATGTGTTATTTTTGTTTATTTGGGGTTTTTTGGTTTTCTTTTTTTTTAGTTAGCCATCCTAATGGGTGTGTAGAGGTATCCCATTGTGGTTTGATTTGCATTTCTCTAATGATTAATGATGTAAAGCATCTTTTCATGTGCTTATTGACCATTTGTATATCTTCTTTGGAGAAATGTCCATTCAAGTCATTTGCCCATTTTTAAATTGGGTTGTTTGTATTTTTGTTGTTTACTTTGCAAATGTTTTAAAATTGTGGGACCTGTTGTTCAAAAAGCTTCTGCACAGGAAAGAAAGTAATCAACAGAGTTAATAGACAACCTACAGAATGGGAGAAAATATTCACAAACTATGCATCTGATAAAGGACTAATACCCAGAATCTACATAGAACTCAAACAAATCAGCAATAAAAAAACAGACAATCCCATTAAAAAGTGGACAAAAGACATGAATAGAAGTTTTTCAAAAGAAGATACACAAATCGCCAACAAATATATGAAAAAATGCTCAACTTCACTAATCATCAGGGAACTGCAAATTAAAACCACAATGAGATACCACCTTACCCCTGTCAGAATGGCCATTATTAAAAAGTCAAAAAACAATAGATGTTGGTATGTTTGCAGAGAGATAGGAATGCTTATATACTGTTGGTGGGACTGCAAATTAGTAAAACCCCTATGGAAAACAGTATGGAGTTTCTTCAAAGAAATAAATGTAGACTTCTGGTTCAATCCAGCAATCGCACTCCTGGGTATCTACCCAAAGGAAAAGAAGTCATTTTACCAAAAAGACACCAGTATTTGAATGTTTATCACAGCACAATTCACAATTGCAAAGATGTAGAATCAACCTAAGTGCCCAACAATTCATGAGAGGATTAAGAAAATGTGGTATATATACACCATGGAGTACTATTCAGCCATAAAAAGGAATGAAATAATGCCTTTTGCAGCAACTGGAGACCATGATCCTAAGTGAAGTATCTCAGGATTGGCAAAACAAACAGCATATGTACTCTCTAATAATTGGTAGCTAAACAATGGATACACATGGGCACAAAGAGATGTAAAGGACATTGGAAACCAAGAAGGGGGGAGGGGGATGAGAGGTAAAAACTTACCTATCAGGTACAATGAATATTATTCTGGTGATGGACACACTAAAAACCCCGACTTAAGCCTTATACAAGGTATTCATGTAATAAAAACATTTTTAACCCCTTAATATTTTGAAATAAAAAAATTTAAAATCCTAATATAGAAAACAGATTAAAACAGAGATGCTTCAGGTATAGTAGGGGAGGAGATGGAGCCCATGTCTTTACTCTTTACTTCCATGGTAGCCTCTGACAGGGCTCCTTACAGCCCCTAATGCTGTTTCTTAGCTCTTTGGAAAAACTCTTGCCCTCCTTGGCAGTTAGAACGGAATCCATGTTTCAGAATATCTGAGGAGACATAGATATGCACAAAGAAAGACTCACCTCTATGTTTCACCAGCCTTAAATATTGACCATGACAAGAGAAATGTGGTGCTTCTCACTGGAGCATGTTACTGTTGTTTTGTCACTTAGTTCCCAAAGACACGCTCAGCTATTGATCCTTCCACATATCAAGGGAAGCTCATAAATTATTGGGGAAATGTCAACAAGAATGAAGAAAATGACAGAAATTTTCTTCGAGACCCAGAGAAAGACATTATTTGCAAATTCATGTCCCCATTATCAGGCAAATCCCCACAGGCAATAAGGAATTTGTGAGAGCAAATGAGCCACTGATCATATCGCTATTTATCACAGTCACTCAATTCTGCTTCAGCCTTCAGACCTTGCTGCATCAGGAGAATTTTTAAAAATGGGTGTTTGTAGGGTGTAAAGGGTTTTTTTAGTTTGAAAGTAATGTTCTGAGAATAGCTCTATTATTTTGGGGGCTACGAGCTGGCCCTCAGCCAAGTGGTTAAGACTCATCTCCCTTTTGGGAGTCCTCCCTGTTTTGGGTACCCCCCAAGATTTTCATGTTGTCTTTGGCCTGATCGTGGCCCCCCCAACCCCTTCTTAATTGGAATTGTCCATTCCCTGTCATCTTGAGAAACAATCTCTTCATATCTAGACCACTTTTGTTTGTGAGCAAGTGGAAAGGCAACCAATAGCACAGCACTTTTATTTGCCTGCATTCTGAACAATTGAAAAATTCAAGGGAATTTGAAGATAGAGTCTAAAATATTATTATTTTGGATATGGATAAAGGCTAGGGTGGAGGAGATGGTTTATATCTGTGAGAAAGTGGGTTTTCCAGCACTGTGGCCTTGTGTTAGAGAGACTTACCTCCTTGGTCATAGGCTGTGCTGTACCACCACAGGACATTCTTATAGGGCCAGGCCCCTTTCATTGTTGGCAGAAATCAGAACAGAACACAGCTCCTCTGTAGTCAGCCATATTCCAAGAAGCAGCAGTACAGATAGAGCTATGCATGTCCCAGTTCCTTGTTCGAAGCTCATCAGCCAGGTAAATCACCCCCAACCCTTCTCTTCTCCATAGGAATATCATACTATCACCATGCAAAGAAACATTTGGAGTGAGGAAGAAGAGTCTCCCCTAATACGACTTGGTTTATTTTTCTCTTAACCTGCTAAGTTTAACCATCGAGCCATCTCCATGGAGGGAGAAGTTCAGAAGTTTATGATGACAGTCATGCTCCCATTTTGATGAGGTTACTCCTGCAGTAGCAATCATTGGGACTGCTGATGGGCAATGTATATGGTGGTGTACCCAGAGGCTTTGAAATGTGCCTGAAGACTATATTACCTAAATTAATATCAAGACCACACATTGCCCAAGGATGAAAATTTGTTACCTATTCTATTTCCCTTCTCAAGTGATGTCCAGCTACATTGTCATAAGTAGCCTATCAGAGGATATACAATGAGATCAAAGGACAACATAAAAACCGTATAATAATAATGTGCAGCAATAAGATGTCACTCATTTGAATATAATCTTTTTATCACATTTCTAAGGAGACATTAAAGTTCAAATTCCTTTGTACTTTTCAGTGAAAGTCCAGAGAAATGAAAGTCCAAATTTCTTTAAGTCCAAAGAAATTAAAGTTCAAAATAAAGTTTCCTTTCTCTTGTTGAGTGAAAGTTCAAAGAAATTAAAGACCAAAATGTATCCTCCCTAGCTTCTTATTCTACTCAATCTTAATGAGAAAAGTTCTAAAGGCCAGTGCAGAGTTTGGGTTCTTGAGCAGTTTTAGCCTGTGCTGTCTCTTACTGGAATGGATGCAATTCCTTCAGGGCCTCAGAATTTGTATTAGTTCAATGCCAAGTCTCTGATGTTTCATTGCTTGTGCTGATGAAGCCACCTGCCGCTGCCCTATGGAGAGGCCAATGTGACAAGGAATTTGCCAGAAAGAGATGAGTCCCTTAGTCCACCAGTCTTTCGGGAGCTGAATTCTGCTAACAGCCATGTGAGTGAGCTTGGAAGCAGATCCTCCACTAGTTGAGCCCTGAGGTGACTACAGTCCTAGCCTACAGCTTTACTGCCGCCTGTGAAAGACCCTGAGACAGAGAATCCAGCTAAGCCTCAACTGCATTCCTGACTCACAGAAACTGTGAGATAATAAATGTTTTCATTTTAAGCTACTCTGTTTTGGGATAATTTGTTATGTAGCAACAATCAGTACATAGGCCAATCCATAGTCCCTAGGGAAGTTAACCCACATAAAATTTCATTATCCATATTCAGTACTCAGAATTGCTAAAGACTCAATATTATCTGAAGGAAAACTGACAGATGAAAGAAATCTTGATTTTAGCCTTGCCAGGCATGCCAGTCTACCCAAATATCTGTAGTCTATGATCTGTGAACTTTAATTCAATGTGGAGAAATTTCTCATGAAGAGGTGAATTTTGGCCTTGTGCATTTAAAAGCCAATTGTATAATTACATACACCAGAGTCTTGTCCCAGTGTAAGCCTCTATAGACTGCCAAGTTCAAAATACCCTGTTTGCATGCTGAAGTCCAAGGCCTATAGCGATGTGTCCTAGCCCCACCCAGAGATCCTCCTCTTGTTATTTTAGCCTGTTAATTCTAGTTCTTGCTTATTTCTTTGTATTCTTGGTCCACTGCATCAGGTGTTTGGACTGGAGGAGGTCCAATAAATAACACCTCAAAATTCAAAACTGACAGATATTTACAAAAAAAAAAAAGCTAGCCAGATGGAAAATGAAATAGCCCATTTATTCCTAATTAAGCTAATAAAAATGTGGCTTATATCTGTGGATAATTGAACTTCCTGAAACTGCATCCCAGACTTAATCCACCCAGTCAGAGACAGCTCTAGACCATCATATTGTCCTTCCCCTCCTCATGAATATTTATGTTCCTGTAAAAACTCTCTGCATGAAGGAACAAGCAGGCCACACACTCTCTGTAGAGAGCCTCACTCCCAAGAATAAGAGGAGATAAGGATCTGGGACAACTGGGGTAGGTTTTTTTTGACCAGATTCATCACTCAGGTAACTCTCACCTCTCTGGGAAGAAGTACGTGAGGAAGTACTGATAACCAGCATCTATTTAGAACTCAGGAAAATCAGTAAGAAAAAATCGAACAATACTATCAAAAAGTGGGCAAAGGACATGAATAGAAATTTTTCAAAAGAAGATATAAGAATGGCTAACAAACATATGAAAAAATGCTCAACATCTCTAATCATCAGGGGAATGCAAATCAAAACCACAATGAGATATCACTTAACTCCAGTGAGAATGGCCTTTATCAAAAAGTCCCAAATCAATACATGTTGGTGTGGATGTGGAGAGACAGGAACACTCATACACTGCTGGTGGGACTGCAAACCAGTGCAACCCCTGTGGAAAGCATTATGGAGATACCTTAAACAGATACAAGTAGACCTACCATTCGATCCAGCAATCCCATTATTGGGCATCTACCCAAAAGAACAAAAGTCATTCTATAAAAAA
>JAQIFY010001448.1:0-14172 GCA_028533085.1 Varecia variegata | reverse complement strand
ATGGATGAAAATCAAACACAAAACTAACCCTGTGATTGGCTGAATTGCAACTTGAGTTGAACTCCCCAGCCTCACATGGTGTCCACTGTTAGAGTGAGGGCACTGACTGGGAAAGAATGCTAGCCTGTAAGTCGGGGTGGTGACCTGTGGGAAGACCCTGATGAAGCTGGGGACATTGAGCTCCTAAATTCTGATAAATCTTCTTTACCAGTGGAGGAGGTCTCCCTACCTCCCATGGAAGTGACTCTCCACTCCCACTGGGTGGCCTCCCCAGCCCCAGCAGAAGTGGCTTCCCACTCCTAGTGGTGGCCTCTCCACCCACCGTGTTGGGGATAAATCCTTGTTGCCTGAGGAAATGTAACAGCTTCCCCTGAAGCAGCTGCCATTGAAGTCAATGCTGACTCTTCCCTGGACCCACCTCATCACCCCTCTTTGCTTCTAGATCTATAACTAGACTCAAGTCCCAGCTTGGCCCTACAGGTGACGTGCACAGGTGAGCCATGAGAAGGTATACTATACTCCAAGAGAACTACTTGAATTTTCTAATTTATACAGGCAGAAATCTGGGGAGCATGTGTGGGAATGGATATTAAGGGTATGGGATAATGGTGGAAGGTGCATAAAGTTGTATCAGGCCTAATTTTTTTATATGGGCCCACTCAGCTGAGACTCTGCATGTAATGTTGCAGCTTGGGGAGTTATAAAGGATTCTAACATTTTGTTTCATTGATTGGCTGAAACTCGGATCAAAGGATGGCCCCTGTGAGTGAATTGGAAATGCCTGTCCCCCCTGGTTCAGTGGAGAGGAAGAGATTCAAAGGCTTAGGGAGATTGGAATGTTAGGGTAGATTTTTCTTTAAGATCAAATCATCCACACTGTGAGGGTCCAGAGACATACCTTTCACCAATACTTTGAGAAGTAGATTTATAAGGGGAGCCATAAATCAGGCCTGGATTGTAGATGGTTCTGCACAATATGCAGAAAAAAAGTGGACAGCTACAGCACTGCAGCCCCTCTCTGGGGCATCCCTGAAGGACAGTGGTGAAGCGAAATCTTTCCAGTGGGCAGAACTTCGGCAGTGCACCTGGTTGTGTGCTTTGCTTAGAAGGAGAAATGGCCAAATGTGTGGTTATGTCCTGATTCATGGGCTGTGGCTCCTGGTTTTGCCGGATGGTCAGGGATTTGGAAGGAACGGGATTGGGAAATTGGTGACAAAGAAATTTGTGGAAGAGGTATGTGGCAAAAAATGTGAAGATATTTGTGACCCATGTGAATACTCACCAAAGGATGACCTCAGCTGGGGACAATTTTAATAGTGACATGGATAAGATGAATGAGTCATCTTATCCATGAATACTCATCAGTCTCTTTCCCTAGCCACCCCTGTCATCGCCCAATGGGCTCATGAGCAAAGTGGTCTTGGTGGCAGGGATGAAGGTTATGCATGGGCTCAACAATATGGACTTCCGCTCACCAAGGCTGACCTGGCCTCACGACTGAGGGCCCAGTCTGCCAGCAGTGGAGACCAACAATGAGCCCCTGATACTGCACTATTCCCTGGGGTGATCAGCCAGCTACTTGGTGGCAGGTTGATTACATTGGGACATTTCCATTGTGGAAGGGGCAGTGTTTGGGCCTTACTTGAATAAACACTCTGGATATGGTTGCCTTCTTTGTATGCAATGCTTGTGCCAAAACTACCAGCTGGTAACTTATAGGATGCCTCATCCACACAGCATTGCTTCTGATCAAGGAACTCACTTCATAACAAAGGAAGCATGGCCATGGTGCATATTCGTGGAATTCACTGGTCTTACCAGGTACTCCACCACCCTGAAACAGCTGTCTTGTTAGACCGGTGGGATGGCCTTTTGAAAACTCACAGCACCAGCTAGGTGGCAGTACCTTGCAGGGCTGGCAAGGTTTTCTAGGAGGCTGTGTATGCTCTGAATCAGCATCCAATACATGGTGCTTCTGTTTCTCTCAGAGACACTGAGTCCTGGTTCCAAAGATCAAGGGGTGGAAATGGGAGTGGCACCACTCACTATCACTCCTAGTGACCCACTAGCAAAATGTTTGCTTTCTGTTCTAGTGATTTTATGCTCTTCTGGCCTAGAGGACTTGGTTCCAGAAGGAGGAATGCCTCCACAAGGAGATACAATGATGATTCCGTTGAACTGGAAGTTAAGACTGCCACCTGGTCACCTTGGGATCCTCTTGCCTATGAGTCAACAGGCAAAAAAGGGAGTTAGGGTGTTGGCTGCAGTGATTGATCTGACTACCCTGGGGAAATTGGACTGCTACTCCACAACAGAGGTAAGGAAGATCCCTTAGGGTGTCTCTTAGCATTACCATGCCCTGTGATTAAGATCAGTGGAAAACTGTAACAACCCCATCTAGGCAGGACAACTAAAGGCCCAGACACTTCCGGAATGAGGGTTTGGGTCAGCCAAACAGGTACAGAACCACAGCCAGCTGAGCTGTCTGCTAAAACCCAAGAGAATATGGAATGGGTAGTAGAAGAAGGTGGTTATAAATACCAGTTGTGACCACGTGACCAGTTACAGACATAAGGTCTGTAACTGTCATGAATATTTTCTCCTTATTTTGTTATGAATATGTACTAAGCAAATATCTTTATTTCCTTTCCCCTCTTTTTCCCTTATCATGCAACATAAGATGTGTTGACTTTATATTAGTATTTAGGTATTGTTAATTTTACATCATAGTATTTAATTTGTGGGATATCAGGGGAAGACATCACTTAAGGACTTTACCTCCTCTTCTGGGGAAGGGACTATTGCATTTTTAGATGTTTAAGGGATAGTTGTGTCATGTTAGGTAGAATTATGACCTTGTTACTGTCTTTATTTAAAGATTAAGTATGGTTTAAGAAGATGTGTGGGGTGCTGAGTTGACAAGGATCTATCCTGTGCCCTCAGACATTTCCTCCCAGCTCCATTCTCAGACCTTCAGACTCAGACTGAGCTGTATAGATATGTATTGGGTCTGTTTCTCTGGAGAATACTAATATTATACAACAGAATCCTGAAAATTCACACGACATTAAATGTGAAGCTGAAATAAACTTTTCTAAACTCCCAGTAACACAGTACATATTTTCAACAACCGTGATAG
Source organism: Varecia variegata (assembly GCA_028533085.1). Taxonomy (NCBI): domain Eukaryota; kingdom Metazoa; phylum Chordata; class Mammalia; order Primates; family Lemuridae; genus Varecia; species Varecia variegata. Next base: position 11,033 of record JAQIFY010001448.1, on the reverse strand, counting down.
AGGAAAGACCATTCTATTCTCCCTATAAAAAAGGATATTAAGAAATCACTGGGCCAGGCGCCATGGCTCAGGCCTATAATCCTAGCACTCTGGGAGGCTGAGATGGGAGGATCGCTTGAGGTCAGGAGTTGAAGGCCAGCCTGATCAAGAGTAAGTCCCTGTCTCTACAAAAAATAGAAAAATTAGCTGGCTGTGGTGGCACTTGTAGTGTCAGCTACTAGGGAGGCTGAGGCAGGAGGATTGCTTGAGCCCAGGAGTGTGAGGTTGCAGTGAGCTGTGATGACGCCACTGCACTCTATCCTGGGCAACAGAGTGAGATCCTGTCTCAAAAAAAAAAAGAAAAGAAAAAGAAAAAGAAAAAAGAAATTATTGATGTATCACGAGGCAATCAAAGAGAACAAGAAGCCAAAAATGTAGAGCAAAGAGTATTATAAAGGTGAGTTGTCAAGTTGATTTTTTAAAATATTATTTTTTCTGGCTTTTGTGTATATGTCAGCTTAAATGTGAGATGATGTGATTTCTGGAAAAGAATGAGAAGCATATAAAGAGATAAATATTCACTTTTTCATCAGTTTCATATTCATAATTTTATGTTCTGTTTCTTAGAGAGGGCCCCCTAAGTTGTATAAATTTCAGGCCTCATAAAACTTAGCCCCACATTGGTGCTGCTGACATTTGTCTGTGGGATGGGTGCGGGAGAAGAAGTTGCCTTGAGGTTCACCTCAAGGCCTGGTGGACTTGCCTGCTGTCCGGTGTTCCCTGGGGCCTCTGAGTGGCCCAGGAGGACCTGCTGGGACAGCTGGGCTCTTTGCAAGGGCCCCCTTGGGCTGTCAGAATTTCCTGAAGGTAGGGGCTGGGGAAGCTGGTGTCCCGCAGGCCCTTAGCTCTCTCCACCTGTCAGGGCAGGACAGCCACAAAGGGACGAAAGGTGTTCTCACCAGTGTTGGCATCAAGCATTTCTGTCGGTGATTATTTCCTTAATGTCCTTCTTCCCTGCTAGACTGTGAGCTCAGTGAGGACAGGAATCTGGTCTTGCTCACCACTGTTCCCCCAAATATAGCTCTTTGGCTTGGCACAGAGTCAGGGCTTAATGAACCTTCTCCAAGAGAATGAATTGAATAAACAAACCCGGCATCGCTACCCGCCTTCCATGTTCATGTGCGTGAGCCTGTGTATATTTGCAGGGAGGAGGGTGAGGAAGGAGGGCAGCAGGTCTCTGCGCCCTGTCACTCACTTGGTTTGAGGACTCCTGTGTGTGCTGGGTTTCTACATTTTGGTTCCCTCAATAGTGGGTCCTGGCAGTAGAAAAGATTTGGAAACCACCAATCTAGAATAAGACATTGCAAAGCCAGTTTTCATTAGTCTCTCTCTGTGTGTTTTAAATTATCACATACCAGTTGTTTTTCAGTATCATACTATTAGTTCATATTTAAAAAATCTAAAATCAGAGTAATTTATGTCTTGAAATCACCATGTGTTATGTGCTACATTAAAATTCCAAATAGAAAAAAAAGAGACACTCATTTAGAAAGCCTCCCCCCCCCCACATTTCCATAATTCTCAAGAGGAGGAAGAAAACGCTAATCAACACAGCAAAGTTTCCCCTAAAGTTCTAGTTCTAGTTCAATGAACACAAGGCCAATGACGTGGGTGTCTCCATGTGTACCTGATGAGAGTAAAGGCTCAAAACAAAAACAAAATAAAACGCTGAATGCTTGCTATCGATAGAAAGATCTCGATCTCTACCCATTCCTGCCAGGAAAAAATTCAAAAACTTTTCTCACAGTTATTAAACAAGAGATAGATTTTTTCCCACCATAATGACGGTGTCAAAAGGAGATATTTGGTGTTAGTTTATAACTTTCTCCTTGCTGTTCTCCTGAGTGATGGTGCAGAGTCAGACAGAGGTTTTATGGTAGTAGGGAAGATTTGCACACAAAACGTACTTGACAATGACACCTTTATTATTATTTTTTTTAGGATTGTACTAAAAAAGATCAACAATATTTAATTTTTGATTTTCATAGCTAATTGTGTTTTCTTGTCCTTGGAATGATTTATTTTTAAAATGTTTGTCTTCTAAATGACTTGTTCCGATATATTATGTTTAATGTTTATATTTCTATGAATGTGTATTTTACAAGATGTTTTATATGTTCATTAATTTTTGAAGTTAAATGTTTAGTCTCACTGATTTAAAATGTATTAATAATTTGAACACTTAATCCATGTACGTTAACTCTTCACTTTGGTGTTACACAAAAGCTAAGTACAGCCCATGTTGCAATGGCTATATAGAAAATAACCCCCTCTTTACACAGAGGACGAAGCTACTGCTTAGAGAAGTTAAGGGGACTTACCCCAAGATGACATGGCTATTTAGGGAGTGGCAGAGGATGGCGTATGGATTCAGGTGGCCCTATGCTAAGTCTAGGGCATGAGTTCCCACACTGCCGCTGGCCCTTCTGACTCGGGAATACCAGTGTGGTTTGCCCTCATGTCTCCCTGGCTGTGTCCCTGCTGAAACCCTAGCGCTCATGCAGGACTGGGAGGTGGGTTCCGCTGCTCGCAGGGATGATGAAACCATAGGACCCAATACCCCCTCTCCTTCGCCCAGCAGCTCCCAGGAACCCAAAGGGCCACTGGGGTGGAGTGCGGTGCAGGGGCCCCACAGGGGAAAATGGGAGTCAAGAGGCAGTAGGTCGAAGGGGCAAGGTCCTGCCTTCTGGGAGAGGGCCAGATGCAGAAACAAGTGGTTTCCGCAGTTTGCCTGCATGTCATGGTGTGTGATTCACGGTGGCACACGCTGTTTGCTATGCCTTGAGTCAGTGCTGTATTCTTGCTATCAGGTTGTGTGTTACAGGGAGTGGGGGCCATCTCTTGCTGCCCAGTCCCTGGGTGGCATTGTGTGTCACATGTGTCATGTGAGGGCCCGGTTTAGAGCACTTTCCCAGAGAGACCCCAGGCTGGTTTTGGTGACCCTGATAGCTTCACTCTGGGTCTCACTTGTTCATAAACATCTCCACTCTCAACTCCCAATTCGCTGCAAGCAGAGGGCCCCATTCCTGGGCAGGCCCAGCTGCTGGCCGTTCTACTAATTAATGACTGCTGATTGGCCCAAGAGGTGCACTCATTATGCCCAGTAGAGATCAAAGCCAGGCCCAATAATCTGCTAAACGAGATGTCAGATTAGGGCATTCTTCTGGGCTATTAGAAAAATTTTTCTCCCTGTGTAAAGGCCTGTCAGGGTGTATGACCCCATCACCCACCATGAGCCAAGCAGAGGGGGTTCCGCAGCCTTTCTGTTCCTCTTATTTTGAATGTGGCCGTTTAATGGGGCAGCCCCACCCAAGGGGCCTGGGCATCATCCCTGGGGAGGTCACAAAGAGGGGAGGGTCTCCCCTAGAAAAGTCATTATTTGGGCAGAGTCACTTCTATCTCTTTATCCTTGGGGTTGTGGGTGATTAGAGGGAAGTGTAGACTTCCCTGAGTCCCTGTGCTTTCAGTTGTATTAGGGACATACTGCCTCAGTTTCCCTCCTAGGACCGGAGATCAAGTTTTACGTGGATACCATTCTTTCCTCTCAGGAGCTTGCCCCAGACTGTCACTTATTTCAAACCACTGGAGCTGCAGCTCAACCTTCTCCCCCACAGTGGTGGGAATAGAACCCCAGTTTTCAGTGTTAGTGCTGATAGCTACTAATGGCTACTATTGGCCAAATGCAGCATGTGTCAGGCACCGTGCTAAGTGACTAAATACCGATTTAATTTATACGGCCTGAAAATATTACAAGCTAGGTATTATGAACATCCTCTCTAATACATGATGAGAACAAGGCTCAGTAATTCACCCCAGTCACTCAATTTAGTAGCAGCTTCAGGGTGGGTCCTGATTGGCTGAAGTCAATCAGCATGTTGATTGGTTTAGAGATGGGCACGTGACCTAATTTTGGCCAATGAGAGAGCACTATCACAAGTCTTGTAAGGGAGGCATTGGAAAAGGAACCTTCTCCCTGCATGGTGTGGTGTGAGGGTGCTAGGTCTGGAACTGCTGAAGCCATTTTCTGTAACCAGAGAAGAATCTGGAGCTGTTGTGCCAAGAGGTAGCATGGGACATCATGGGTCTTTAGAACCGTAATTTGAGCGGTTGGATGGAGCTTAGCTAAATGAGCGAATACGTTGCCTTTATTGTTGAAGCTGGGTTGAGTTGGGCTTTCTGGGACTTGCAAATGAAAGACTAGCATACAACCCAGACTATAGTTCCTGTCCCAGAGGAAACAGACCTGCCCAGTCGGTCTGGCCCCCAAGAGGTAGCCATAGGTGAGCTCACCTAGGAAGTCAAGAGACTCTTCAAAGCAGGCATGGCAGTCTGTCACTTATGGTGGGCACCACTTGTCCTGCTGGCCACTGTCCCAGCTGCCCCCTCAGCCCAGCCTGGCTATGGCCTGACCTGTCGCCTCTACTTCTCAAATGTCACCACTCTACCTGATCACCCATGATACAGACAGCATCCTGCATCCTGCCGGGCCTGGTTAGGATGCCTGGCCCTCTGTGTGGGTTAGGATTAGGTTTGACTGCAAGAAATTTGACAGTGGCATGAACAAGAGACAAGGCTGTTTCTTTCCCACATAACAGCTCTGGAGGTGGGGAGCCAGGGCTGGTGGCAACTTGGCTGCACAGAGTGTTCATTTGTATCTTCCCTCTTTTTATAGCATCATCGTTGCCAGGGTTTGTCTACTTTATCAGCCTTTCCAAGAACCCCTGGTTCTTAATGCTTGGTGTTGTTGCTGCTTGCTATGCCCATTTTCTAATTCATTAATCTCTGTCCTTATCTTTATTATTTCTTTCCTTCTACTTTATTTGAGTTTATTTTGTTATTTCCCTCCTCCCTAACTTCTTTTTTGTTTCCCTGTAGAAAAACCCAGAAAAGATTCCCTAACTTCTTGAGCTGGACACTTAACCCTTTACTTCTTTTCTTACATAAGCTGCAACTTTCCCTCTAACATCCCTGTAGCTGCATCAAGAAATTTAGCAATGCTGTTATTTTTGTTATTGCTCAGTTCTGAATATTTTCTCATTTCTTAAGTGCTTTGAACCAGTAAGTCTTCCCTTCTTTGCCAAAGGGCTCCCTGTGGATATCTCACTCTCTTGGTCATCATTCTTTCAGTTTTTCACCAGTCTCTTGTTTGCCCCATGTGTTTTCACTATTGCAGGCAGCTGTGACGTTAAACAATTGCTGCTTACTGATTTCCACAAATACCCTGAGAATAGGATTTTTTTTTTTTCTCAAAGCCTAGACTAAGACCAATAAGTGTACAGGTTGTCTTTGTGCACCAGAAGTAGACCCTTCAGGGAGTACAGTGCTGCCTTTATGTGAATATCTTAATTTTAACTCTTTGCTCTTTGGTTATCAAGAACAGTAACCCCCTTCCCCCACCAGCCTTTGCAACATCAGTTCAGCACATTTAAAAATTTTGTTTTTGTTTTACTTTTTTGTTTTTGGCTCCAGGGGAATTCTCTTTACTTTCTTGAAAGCTCAGCTATGCATTTGAAAAGAGGTAATATTTTATCCAGTATTTCTAGAGGAATGAAAGATCTCATTTTCTCAATGAATTTATTTCAAACATACAGAGAAATAAAGAATCATATAACGAAAGCCCATATGCCTACTGCCTAGCTTTAAAAAGGTTCATATGTAATCACATATAATGTAAAAGGAAGTAAAATATTAAGGTACAGTTGAGGCTCTTTTTGTTCCCCTTCCTCATCTCATATTCTCCCTCTCTCACCAAAGGTGATCAATATTTTGAAATTAATGAGTACCTTTCCCCCATGTATTATTCATTTTTAATATCAATAACACATGTCATTTTTTGTGTTGTAAAATTTACATAAATGGCATCACTGTAAATATTTTGAAATTACATTGTTGATCAAAATGACTCCCCAAATTTTTCCATGTAGATACATTAAGCTCTAGTACATTCACTTCAACCTATGTATGGTATTTCACTGCATGAAAATACCTCAATTTATTCATCTGTTTACCTATTATGGACATTTATTTCGAAGTTTTTGACATGACATAGAAAGCTGCACTGAATATCTCTGTGCCTATTTCCTTGACTGCATGTATGAGAGTTTTCTACCGTATATATCTGGAAGTGTGATTGCCAGTGGTGGAAAGCACATCTGCAACCATAGGAGACCTCCTTGTGGTTCTCTGGCTGGAAGCAATCTCACTCCTTTGCACCACTGTGGAGTGCTGTTTATTTCTACCCTGTCCATTACCTCCCCTTTGCCTTGTGCCATTGTTGATGTGCATATCCTCTTTCACAATTCGAAATCCATGAGATTCGATTTTCCTGGAGAAAATGCACCATGACTCATTCATTAGAGCATCCTCCATGGATCAGGTAAACAGTAGTCACTGAATAAATATCTACTGAATTGAATTATTCACTATTTAAAAACCTGTACCAGGTCCAATCCCACTGGGGTTTTCAGATTTCCCTCTTTCTCCCTTGAGTGTTTCAACTCAGCTCAGTTCATCAAGTATTTTTGGGCCAATTTGGAGATGGGTGCTTTGAGATGGGTTAGGGCTGGGATCAAGGTTGTCTCCATGTGGAAATTTTGGCTACACTCCCCTTCCTGCTGTGAAATGCAAGCTTCCTCATGAGCTGCCAACTCAGGCAAACATCTTTGATTGTGGGGAAGTGGTCATTTGAGGTTTGTGATAATTTGGACATGGCTGGGGGGAAGTTAGCTTTTGCTTAGCCAACGCTTTCTTCGTGGGAGTACAAAAAGATAGTGAGAAAATGGTGTTAGGGGAGACATTCAAACAAGATGTTTAAAAACACATGTGAAGCTCGCCCATTCACATATAAACAACTGCTTTGTTGGTTACAACTCATTCTTAGCTAGTCCTTGAAGCAGTTCCCCAAGGGCCTCTCCTGGTCACACCTGGTTCCCATTACTGTATCTACTTGAAAGTAGTAAAGCTGCCTTTCTTTAAAAGTACTGGAAAGCACAATAATTCACTCTGACCTGCCCCTAGGTTGTCCGGATCAGCGCATCTGACAGTTTCATGTGGTTACAGTCATCCACAGCCCCTCACGAAGGCAAATTCTGTCCAGACAGGAAGGAACCATTGGCCTACCAATTTAAAATACCAACAGGATTCAGTGCATACCTCCTCGGGCAGGTACAGCTGCACTGCACACTCAGGTGGCAGCCCTGTCTCAAGTACCACCCCCTGCATGCAGGCACACGCACCCTGGGTACAAATGGAACTGCCCACTGTGGCACCTGGAGAGGACTTGGCCTTGACTAAGTTAGAAGGTGTTGGCCTGTCTCCTTCTCCCTCTTCTTTGCCCCAAACACTGGGTGAGCTGAACCTAGGAGGAGGTAGGGGGAAGTGTAGAAAGATCAGATAAGATCCTTTTCTATCTCAAGGAGCTGGGACACAGCTCTGGCCTCCCCTGGGAGAGGGAGAAGTAATAAAACAAACAAGCAGAACTGAGTCTTAATGGCCAGAACCAGATTGTCCTAGCAACTCAAGGAAATAGACAAGTTATGGATTGAACCTAGTAGGGGAGCCTTTGGGAGCCTTTAACTATTGAGAAAAGGAACAGTGTAGATTCCTTTAATATCAATGGGGAAGATAAAAAAAATAGATAGGGAACGACAGAAGAAACAAAAACATTTTCATGTTTATTCCTTACAAAGTTGAGACTCTTCAATAAGCCAGTTATGTTTGTGGGTTCTTTAAGGATCAGCAGGCCTCAGCTCTAGACATCGTGAGCTCTAGATCTGATCATGGAACCATAAAGATGAGACCACAATGAAGAGTCAAGAAGAGCTTATGGTTGAGCTTTAAAGATTTAAAAAAAAAAAAAAAACTTCCAGAAAAAGACTTCATTGTCGGGAAATGATTTTTGAACCAGGAAACATGAATAGTAGCAGTGGGAACTCAACCAGAAGTGTCGTGATTCTAGAAAAGGGCCGACGTTTCCAGAATCAGAAACTAAGAGTGAACAAAGCACGTGGGACAGTGCAAGGAGGAGAACGTCACGCGAACCAAGGCAGAGACGCCGTGAGGAGGAGGCTAGTCTCTGCTTTGCCTCAGTTCCAGTGTCCGTTCCTTGCCACGCACGTCCTTACGTATGTCATGCCTAGAAAGCTGTGACTCATGTGGCCCCGTCGCTCGCTGGTGTTAGTTCCAAAGAACAGGGTTGAGGAGCCAAACCTTATGTCATTCTAACTTCAGTTCTTCCCTGGCATTTGGCAATCGTGGGAAGGGATCACAGACCACACGGAGACCTCGGAGACCTCGTAGCCTCTGTGCCTCCCGGGGCGCCATTCTTTCTCCTCTCCCCTAACTCACCCCAGAGCTCCTGCAGTGACTTCCCTGTCCCTGTTGCTTCCAAGTCTCCATTTCAAAGTTCCAAAGTGCCTCCTTGCAAGGCAGGGCCCTCTTCCAGGGTGCGGGGTGAGGGGAAGGAGCACCAGTCAGCGTTCCCTGAGCAGGAAGGGGAGGGGAGAGGCTTGGGACCATCTCTGGTTAACAATTTTTGTCCCGTTAAGCAATAAGTATATAGGTTCTTTGCAGCCTAATGACCCTGACAAGGACACCTTATGACCCAGAGCCAGTTATTGAACCTCTCTCAACTTCCAGTTCCTTAGATGTCACTGGAGGTGCTGATTCCTGCCTCATGGTGGCCGTGAGGGTGGAATGGACGACCGTGAGAAGCAGTGTCTGTTGAGCCCAGCGGCTCTGTGGACACCCAGGAGCACGGAAGTGCAGCGGCCTGCGCTCAGGGGACACAGCTCCCGTACAGCCCCTTAGTCTGACTGATCCTCCTTTCTGTGCCTTCCTGTCAGTGCTGAGTCCAGCTCCTGTGGGGTCAGGGTCCTCTCAGCTGCCCTGGGCTCTCTCCCTAGTTTCCCTGCTCCTTCCTCCAGACCTGGCTCAGCCAGCAGGGGATTCGCCGCCTGCTTTCCTCAGGTGTTGGAGGAAGCTATCGTTTCATCTGATTTCCTGCTTAGTCTGATTTGATACTCCTTGATTATGTGCCTATGGTGTCCCCAGGCCCTGCTGAGGGAGCCTCCGGCATTAATTTTTAGAGGTGTTTATCTTGGGGTCTGGTTGGAGACTATTCCTTCTTGGAAACCCAGCCAGAAGGGCTTTCCTGCTCAAGCCAGTGCCCCAAATCTCTGGGCAGATACCCTTCCCTGGGCCCGGTATCTCTGCACTTGGACCGTTCCCATTGCTGCTCTGCCTGGGTCAGGTCCCCTGGGGCCTCTCAGATGGCTGGGCCATGCTCCTGACCTCCCAGGACCCTTCCCTCCTGCCCCAACAGGTGCCCTGAGGCCAGCAATCCTCTCCCCCCTGCTACTGCCCTGGGAATGGCTTTTGGAATCAAAGGTGGAAAGCTGAGAGAAGGAAAGAAGGAAGGAAGAGAGGGGAGGAGGGAGAGAGAGAGGGAAGGGAAGAAAGGAGGGAAGGAGGAAAGGAGGGAGGGTAGGAAGGGAATGAAGAAGAAAGGAAGGAAGGAAGGAAGGCTGGAAAGGAGGGAGGGAGGGAGCCAGCTCTATCACCGGCTGCCATGCGAGGATCCCAGGATCCTATCTGCAAAGGAGCAAAGTGCCTGGCATGTGGTAAGTGCTCCATGCAAATACATCAGGGTGGCTCTTGATCTAATGTGCCGGCTTATTCATTTATGAGAGTCCAAAGGGGGATGCCTGCCACCCTCGCCTCCCTTGGCTGGTCCTAGGGCCGACATGACCAGCACAAGAGATAACAGTTGGTGCTCACCGGGCGTGCTGTTCTGACTGTGCTGGGCGTGGATTTGCCTTCCCTGTCTGAGGACAAAGGAGGACGAGTGTCAACAGGATGCTTGAGGAGTGGGGATTGAGAAGCGGTTTACCCACTTAGTGAATCTGCTGCTTAGAAACACAAACAAATAATGAGTGAGCTAATTACTCATGATAACAAGGTTTGACTGTTCTCGACACTTATCAGTCATCTCCTTTGAATCTCCTGACAGGCTGCGAGATGGGACCAGTGTTCTTCCTGTCCCGGATCTGCAGATGAGGTAACCGGGAGCTGGAGAAGTTAGGAAACGTGTCCAAGTTGACACAGCTGAGCCAGATTCACACCCAGGGCCGAGTGTCACCTCCTCCTGGGCCGGGCTGCCTTTGTTCCCATCTGGTCCACCCACTCCAGGCTGCCCTCTGCCAGCGAGGAAGCTGGTGGCAGTTCAGAGCGTCAGTCTCTCCCGTTGGTGGAGAGCTGACCCCTCTCTCAGTACCCACAAGAGGGAGCCCACCCCAGGATGGCCCAGCATTTGGGCAGCTCTTAGAGGGTGGCATCATAATCCCAATGTCTTATACTTGCCTCGAGTAGCCACTTGACAAATGTTCTTTTATCTCTGTGGCCACAGAGACTTCTCAAGACCACCCAGGAAGAGGCTGTGCAGGGTGAGGGAGACCCGTGTCTGAGGGCAGGTGAGAGGAACATGGAGGTTGAAGGGGGCTGGAAAGGGAATAACTTCTCAGCATCTTTCCCAGCTGGAGACCCCACACACAGATCTGTAACCCTTGGCATTTTCCAAGTGCTTGACACACTGGACCCGGGATGCTTGTCAGCCCATTGTGCAGTTGAGGCAGGTGAGGCCTAGAGGAGGAAGGAATGCTGGTACGTCCCTACTATGTGCCCAGCTTGCTCTGGGGGCCCTGGCACCTTGTTTCACCCTGATATGGACCCTGTGGGGTACGTGTTATTATATACACTTACTGCTGAGGGGCCGAGGCTCAGAGAGGAGTAATTTGCCCAAGGCCACACGGCCCCAGATGGGAGAAGTAGGGTTAATATTGATGATAAAACCTACACTCACTCTGCCCTGCCACGGGGACAAGTGCCCTGCTCCCTCTGGACTCCCAGTCCAGTGCTCTTTCCTTGGCTTATATTCCCCTTGTTCTGTTGGAGCCTTCAGAGGACACCAAGTGCTTTTGCCTTCTCGGGGCCATCCC